>JABYQE010000072.1:0-140634 GCA_022376435.1 Amylocystis lapponica
GAAGTGCCCGAAGCGGCCGCTGATCGTAACGGGCAGTAGAGATCACACTCTCCGTGTGTGGACATTGCCCAGACCAGGAGACGACGAATATGGTGCATGCCGAGTTCGACCGCGAGTCTCCGTGCAGCCGAGCACGGATACACCTCCCTTGTCGCATCGGTCCTCACGTCAACCACACAGGCAACACACAGGGATGGATTCGCAGAGCATGAACACGAGGGCATTCTTCGCCACCCTACCCGGTGGACGCCTCGAGATAAACCAGTCCGTGACTCTCGCCCTGCGAGCGTTGCTCCTCGCTTCCCCCAATTGCTCTCCTCCCATCTCATACCTCCCCCACACGCCCTTGATACGCCCCGATCCCCAGCCCAAGCACGAGCCAAGGATATCGACATCAACATCCCGTGGCCTGTCCCCGCCATAGCCATATCAAACCGCGCCGCTTCCACATTCCTCCCCCCCCCATGGCAAATGCAGACCAGGACCAGCCTGCACGTGCATGTGGACAGGGGCTGCATAAGACCATCCAGCCCACGGTACATCTGCGCGGCCGCCTTGGCGCGGGACCCCCTGCATCCATGAGGTGCAACAGAGCACACCTCAAGATCCTCCACGCTTCTTCGGACAGAGCACCGCGGAGCCTCTGGCACGAAAGCATGCCCGACATCTGCGCGCTGCTCATGACGAACCTTGACGCGCTACACGACCACACGTTCCACAGCGCGCTGTGGGCCTGGTGCGTGCGCCCGAGTGTCACAGGCGAGCGCGTAAATCCACATCCTCCCCGCCACCCCAAGCGGCGCAAGCGTGCACAGTCCGTGACCGCGCCCGCGCAGATCGCCATTGCGCAGAACGTGCTGCGCCTGCTTTCGCTCATGCTGCTCGCGTACCTGTGCACGTTCTGCACCGTGCGCCTCCTGAGAATGGGATGTTGTTCGAGGTTGTCACGCAAATATCTGGCGAGAGCGGCAGCTCGAGCAAAAACGCTGCAGAGACGACACGCGCTGACAGGATTGTTGACAAGATGTGCATAGACGGCTTCCCCGGATATGCATACACCTGCATCGCGCCGCGAGGAGCACATCATATGGTGGTTCGGTGGTGGCTCTGTAGCAATCTTGGCAAGACGTACCTCGGCAGCAGGCGGAAAAATCATGACGGTGCCGGTGGAGGGGACTTGATCTATGTGTATTTATATATAAAGTCCGTTCATAGTCTAGAATCTAGACGGCAGTATCGAACACCGGTCTTCCTCCCCCACAGTCTTCCGCCCCCGCCCGCCTTGCCCACGCTCTCAGACTAAGCATCGAATACGCCCGGTGCATCATGGCGAGTGCGAACCAGTCTAGTGTGTTCATAGATCGGGAGCATTGGGGGGTACAATTTCATTCAAGGTCAAGCTGATAAGTACAAACTTGAGACGGAGAGGTACATAGAGCGCTCATTAATTTGAGCGAGATATTGAGAGGAGAGAACACTGTGCAACGGTGAGTTTATTTGCCAGGTGCAGACTTGGAAGGGGTGGATGTACTGACCTCCACATTGTTACTACTTGGCATGCTTGCGCGTTGGCACTGTGGTCTGGAGCCAACGCCCTATATCTGCAATGGTGCGTCGAAGCAGAGCGGTGCGATCACTCCGTCTCGGAGGAGGGTGTATCTCAAACGGTTCGCGGAGTGCCAGCCTGAGCCATCGAGCAAAGTCCTGTTCGCCCTCGTTCGTCGCCGGCCTATTATCAAGAATGGCTTGCGCTTGCCAAAGCTTGCCTATATACCCACGCATACCTGTGTAAGTAGAGGATGGTAACCCAAGCCATCCACAGACATCCATCCAAGTGATGGTCAATCCGCTTGGAGTAGACGCAGTAGTCGGGCGCTGATTGGGAGGCCAGATGATACCTACAGCCTCTAATAGAGCGGTAACCTCTCTCTCCTGAACTAGCTTGATGTAAGCAGTCCCATAGTCGTCGGTGCGGTCGATGCAGAATCGCCTTTTGTACGGGGCGTAATTTGTTTCAAGGTACTGCAGGATTGCATTGTCGACTACGTTCGAGGAGTGTGAGCCTGGGGCTGCATGTGTGACTCCACTGGGACCTGCAACCGGCGGAAAGTGGACAGTACTCTGAGGGCGAACCGCAAAATACTGGCAAGGACGTCAGTACTCCAGCTGCAGCGTAGACAGTGTGAATGATACACTCACAGGATCATATATGTACAGCACCACCACAGGGAGGTCCGGTGCAATGCTGTAGCGAACTAATAGAGCGGAGGGATGGACAGATGGAGCGAGAGGACTCAAGAAGAGTGTACGTGAGATAGGCTCACTCGCCCGATCTATGTCGGACAACCGTCCCAGCTCTCGAAAGCCGTTCTGAAAATCTTGAAAGTCTTCCTGAACAGGAATAGCGGCAGCCGACGTTGCGACATAAAGTGTCGGTGCAGGGGGGACTGGTTGCAGAACAAGCCTGTTGAACGCTCGTGCCAGTGGAGTGTCACGAGCCGAAAGCAGACGCAACATCATGATGGCGGAAATAGCTGAGAGTGGAGCAGGGAGCATAATGGATTCAAGGAATGATTCTTGCTCAATGGCACAAAAGAGGCCGACAAAGAGCGCAATCGCCGGCCCCGTTTCAGCTGCTACAGCTGTAAGCTAAAGTAAGTGTTGTCCAACGAGTAATGGTGCTGTGGTACCTGAAATTGAACCGCCTAAACTTCTGTGTGCTACGTCGGAGTGCATGGAGATGCCAGCCTGAGGGGACTCATGGAAGCGGCTGGTATGTATTCCTCCTAATTGGGGAAGGTCGTTCAAATTTGCTGGCTATGTCAGTGAGTACATCATATCAGCAATCACTCCAATGCAGTAGTGACAGGAACTGACATGATGAGGCCATAGATCGTCTTGATCGCCATGATCACCCGGCTCAACACCACGCGCATCCGATGCGGACACAGCTCTCGCAGGAAGGTTTGCCTCTCCGTGTATCTGATCTTCAACCACTACGTTCGCCGAGTCTAGAAGGTCCACAGGCTCTCCACCTTCGGAGCTGGCAGGTGAATGCCAACGTCCGTCCCGCATGCGCATTCTCCTGATCTCTTGAACAATCTGGATGGCATCTGCGGTCTTTATGTCCAGCAGAGCACTTTCGGAGTCTGAGTTGTGGTGAGGAATTAGATCGGACTGTGGCACTTGAACGGTATGGCCGTCGGAACGTATATCTTCAGCATGATTGTATGAACATTAGTACTCACTTGTCAAGTTTAAGTGATTTGTTCACTCACCACGCAGTTCCTGTCTGGTGCTCACACTAATCAATGGAATGGAGGGTGAGCGAGGATGTTGAATGGCAGGCTGTTGATTGTGGGCTCCGATCCCTGCGATGCCTTTCAGAAAAGACGTAGAAAATTCAGTACAAGCCTAGCATTGATTCAAACGGCAATACATGCCCTGGTTACTGGACAATGCATCTTGTGATCCTGTCTGCTGATGCGACGAGGTGGCAGCGACTTCGGTACCTTCTTGATCCTCTGCTGTGGATGATCCCGGTCCAGGCAGCGCTATATCTGTTAAAGACGAGACAGTATTTTCATTATGGGTAGCTACGAGAGAATTTCAATGCATCTGTGATCTGTGAGACAAGGAAAAATGAAATACCTGTACTGTGCGAGTCCACAAGGACTGTGCTGCGATCATTCCTGGTTGCTCGGCAGGGATTGCGCCGATGTTCAGTATCTTCACGGGTGCGAGGAGGCATCGGTCAGGATCTGGAAAAAATACAGCAATGATGGTACACTGTGCAGTGATACAAAGGGAAACAAGGTTGCCCGTGAGGAACAAGAGACCACTAGTATAAGGAACAATCTTTGTCAGCCTAACATGCGGCGCACTGGAACATGAGGCACGGAGCATTACAGATACTATCATTTGAAAAGGTTTGAAATTGCGCTCTTGCTGTCCGTAGTAGCGGGATTGAACAGCAGCTCTGGAAATAATGTACATATCACATAAAAATGGTTTGTGTCTTGCAATGTCTGAAACGAAGCATCACAGGTGAGGACTGACACGAGTCACATGATGAGCTATCTGAACTTGTAACCTTATCTATGAGCGGACATCTGAAAACACGGCGGGCATGTTGCACCCACCGGTGAAACAAGCTGCCAGTACAATTCTGGTTAGTGATGGGCAGAGGACATATTGAACTTTCTGAGCACCAAGATTGACCGGAAGTCCCAAACCAATTTATATCGCTTTAATGCACCACACTGAACTTACTGTACGACAAACCGGACATAAGAGTGATGTACAAAGATCTGCATAATTCCAATCTTTTCTGTCTGCCACAACAGACAATCATGAGCCTGAGTTCCTGGCAAACTTTGTACAACTTAATCACAGTAGTAGTACGAGTTGTACTATATTCAAGCAAGTAAATGCAAAGAACTACATAACGCTAGTGCCTGCTGCCATACAATCCGTCGAATGTCCATGCTGCTAGTGTAGATATTCACCCGCAAGGCAAGCTCCCTCCGAACATATTCCATGGCATCGTGCGTCAGTGGTGATTCCGGGGGATCGCAAGGCACATGGGAGAGAGACGAAGGTCCAACAGCGAAAGGATTGCTGTCTAGGTGTTCATCAGGGTTGTGTTCTAGGAGATGAGCCATCAGCGTTGGATCAGCAGCTGCTTCCCAATCTACTCCAAATGATGCCAAGTCCTCGAGCTGCAGCTCATCCTCTACCTCTAGAACGCTCGCCAAACCTCGCGGACCGTCCTGTAGCATACTGAACAACCACATGTCGCGTGGACTGCGCTGGCGTTCACGGCGAATGTGTAGAGGATGCAAGTTCCACGCGTTGACAAACTCCTGGGCGTCATCGTTGATTGAGCTGAGGAAGAGGAAATGGAGCAGCCAGATGTGAGAAGGAAGGCGAGGATCGAGCCCATGGTTCGTCTCCAAGTCCAGAAAAAAGTTCTTCCATTTCTGGCCGAATGCGTGCGTGACGTCGTACCAGAGGCGCTCAATCCGAGTGTTATGGACGCTTCTGCAGCAAAAAAATAAGAATGTATGGAGCATACCAGATGGAATATTGCGAACCTCCCCCAGATATAAGAACCGCGTCCAGCCCCTCGATGTGTCTCCATCCACTGAGCAACAAGGACATTTTCCGTCCCATGGTCTCCCCGAACACGGCTGGGGGTACCGTGGTGAGAAATGGCCTCGAGGAAGAGGTCGAGAACAGTCTGCGAGCGGTTGTTGTTGCTGGCGCGCATGCCCGTGACAAGTCTTGATTTGCCGTCGATGAAACAATGGATCACAATCTTGAAGCGAATGAGGCCTGGAAAAATCATCTACAAATGTCCAGTATGTGGTTTAGGCTGCGTACCATGCTGCCCGTCGTGATGCCACAGAGAGTTGGCTCCAGGGACTGAATACACTTTACGGTGAATGGTGCGATCACCAAATATTCCTGGTGCACCGTGGACACGCAGGTAAGAACCAGCAATGCGGTCCATTGGTACATTGTGACCGGACGCCTTCAGATGGCCGCTGATCATGCGGCGCCCAAATGCTGGAAACATCGCCAAGATAGATGCGACCGTACCGTCGAGCTCATCGTCTGAGAGAGTGGAAACAGGGCGGGTGTACGACATGTATGTGCGTGTTCTGGTGCCGTCTGAATGAACTACATCGTTATAGACAGGGGGTTTAGGGTCTGCCATACCATAGTCAAGAGCGCGGCGTCGGACGGTCCGAGAAGAACAACCAAGCACAGAGCTGAGCTGGGAGGGACCCCGCAGCTCAAGAGCATGGCGTAGGAAGTGTGAGTCGATCTCAATGCGGGGACGGCCACGACGTCCCGTGGATCGGATCTGAGTGACCATGAGAGACGGAGCATCAGGAGGATCGGAAGAAGCGTGACAGGCTTGATCCAGGCAGGAAATCATAAGGGCAATGCTAGAGCGAAGTGTGGCAAGCTCCGCAGGAGGAAAGAGTGACTGATGCTGCAGAAAGGATTAAAACAAAAGAGGATGGAAAAAAGTGGGTGCACTCACAAGTTCCGCAGCTTCAAGCAACGACAGCGCCTGCGCTCGTTGTTGTCCAAGCCGTATACTGTCTCCTAGCTGAGTGCGGAGCGCGCGCTCAACACGGCCTCGCAGCACCTCATGAGCTGCGCGCAGGTTGTCCAAAGGACGTGACATGAGAGGGGTCCGACACACAGAAATATGGCAGGAAGGGAAGGGACACCGGTGGAGAGGAACAGGCGACAGGGAAGCTACGAATTTGGACAAGTCACTACTCGCCAGACACTGTAGAGAAGAACAAAGAACGGAGCATTGTGGATCAGAAATATTCAGAGACTGAGTATTCTTGTATCAGCTTCGAACTGAGGGCGGACAGAATTGGAAATCACTATTTATGAACATACCTGGCTATGTTTGACAATGAACACTCAGCTATACTGGACTGCTGCGGTCAAAACGGGTATTATAGTTGAGTATAGCTGGATATACAGAGGTATATCCAGCTATACCGACATATTGTGGGAAATACTTGTGAATACAGAGGAAAAGCTAGTAACGATACCTGGTGGCCGGAACTAAAACAGCTCTTTTTGTCCGAAGGAGACCACCAAACAACTGCTGCTCTCCCCGAATCCACCACCAGCATCGTACTTCGCCTTGTGCGCACCTTTTCCCGCCTGCCAAACATCCCCTATGTCCAGGATACTCTCTCCCGCCCTTCCATTTCGCCCGCTCATTCATGTCCATCTGGTTCAATGTGTTCACTCCACGACCTGCGAGGCCGAGTCGTGACCTGCGAGGGCTCACCCACCCCCACAGCTTATTTTTTGACTCCCCTGCACAGGTCTAGGCTGATGTTTCAGCCGGGAAACTCGTCCAGTTTTTCGCCCACATGCTCGCAACATGCAACGCAACGGCTGCGCCGCGCGGCGTCGACCAGGAGTTTCGACCCACGCGTGCCGCTGCTGGTGCGCATCACTATCGTAGTATGTCCCACGTACTGTATACATACTCAGAGGATTTCGCTGTGAACTCCTCCCATTTAGTCTCAATGACATAGCATGAAATGTATTTCTTGTTCCAGCGCGGCCGGGTGATTGCTAAGCGGGAGATCAGCCTTCTCTATCTTTTGCTGCTACAGGCCGTGTTGCGAATCTGATTGGTGTGCACGGAGAGTCTTACCTACCTCCGAGATTCACGCACACAGACTCGCTCGATGTTTTTGCAGCTTTCTTATTTTTCACTTTACTCCTTACGGTCTTATACTCATACGAGCATCTTTGAAATTCTGCTTATTTTCTGAGCTCGGACTTAATCTCTGAATGCTTCAAATTAAAAAGAAGCAAAGTTGAAAAGATCCAAAATAAGACTGCTAAGTACTGTAAGACCAAATAAGGTCACTCTCAGAGATTGACGTTTTGCTGATGTGCCACAATCTCTACCCTTTTCTTTACAGCGAGATGAAGGTCCTCCGACGGCTTGAGGTCGCGCAGGACGTAGTTTTCATATTCCAGTGGCATTGAACTAGACACCGATGTGACGTAGGAATTTTCGATGGCATCTGTACCGAAACCTTGCGAGATTTCAGACCTATCTGCGAATGTCATAGACTGGCCCTTTGAAGCCAAGAATATTTTGTAGGCACGAGGCAGCCCGTGGGTGAGACCGAGCCCGACCCGAACAACGATCAAGAGGGGTGTCAGCACCTATAAAGAGATAAAAATATATGATCGAGGCAATGAGAGCAGCGAATGAGATACACATACGGCGAGCTGTGCGGCAATGTCGATTGCAGTGATGGCCAGCGGACTCCCGACGATGTACAAGATTAACATGACCAGCGTGGCAGCCGCAAAAAGTGCGCCAGACTCTACGACGGTGAAGATCTGAAGGAGGTATATGTTTGTGCTCTGCTCGCAGCCTCCTCGCATGGAGGACACTTGTTGTCCCATGTACCACAGCCTGCCTGAAATGGCCGCGGTAACACTGACGTTGACCGCCAGGTCAAGGGACCAGGCGGCTATTGACAGCCTCTTTATGATACCCATGTATGGATTTGAGCGGGGGACTGCTGCAGTTGCAGTGGCTGCGAATGCGGCTGCTGCGGCATAATGCTAAAGTCAGGACGACTTTGCGCTTATGTGTAGCGTATGGCTCACCCATGTGGCCTATGTCGACAATGAACTGCGTGTGCCAGTCTGATCAACGAAAGGAGTAGCGAATTGCGAGAGCTACATACAGGGATGACACAAATTTTCCAGTTGCGATCCCAGACAGCGTATAGGCGCCATATCTAATGTAGACTTAGAGCAGATTTGAACAAACCGACAACAGGGACTCACGAGTACGATATCCTGAAGCCAGACCTGAAAAACATTTAGCGCAATCGTGGTATGTTCGAGTGCATAACGTACAGTCAAATCATAGAGGAGTGTTTTAGTCATTGCTATACGGCTGTCTTCACTCATCCAGTACTCGATGTTGTACAAGGGTGGCATAGGGGTTGGGATGTAGATGAATGCTTCAAGGAGCTGTCGCAGCGATAGTGCGACATGCGCCGTGACAAAGACAAACAAGGTCATTGACGTGAGGATTAGCATCCTACAAATAGACGTGAGCTGCGAGAAGGATACGGATACTGTAGCACTTTGGTGGCGTGCGTACCATTTATTGGCAGGCCTGATTCGCTTCCGGAGAAGAACCCATATTGCACCAACGAAAACGATGCAGCTGCAATAGTGCAGAAATCTCAACGGCCCAGAGTTGTCTCGCTTGAGTAAGACTTACTTCATTCCTATGGAAAGATGCGCATAAGGACGGACACCGATATGAGGTAAAAAAAATTGTACCCCACAGAACAGCTTCCATCCATAGTCCGATGAGGTTGATCTTGTTGAAGGGAGGCAAGGTAGGGAGGCCATGTTGCAATGGGTTATGCCACTCACAATATGGATGGGTATATAACACCTGATGCGCGTTTCCGGAGAACGGTCCACAGAATAAGCCTTCATGGCAGCACTCAGCTATGGATGGGTGCTATATTGACGACAAGAGGTCCAAACCTTGAAGGCATCTCACGCACGTACGCGATCGCATCTGTAAAATTCAAGATTACCAATAGAGAGCGCCGATCCGGGCGGTTAGCTTAGCATAACGCCAGTCAACAGATGAAAGAGAAGTACGTGGTCGTTATGATCCGTGACATGGGACAATCTCCTATCGCAACGTCAACTGAGCTCATGTGTTGCTGACTTGATCAAACCAAGACTCCTTAAGAGTCAAGGTTTACTTGAATTTCCCCACACATGGAACGGTCATGATAATCACGACGAAGTCGATAAGAGCTTTTGATATGTGGGCGTTCCAGATGATCATCCCACATATTAGGATCCAAGTATCCTAGAATATGCTCGATGTCAGTTGGCCGAAATGAGGCCTTCTAGAATATTCGGGGCCTTTCTGTACAAGAAGTGTTCGACACTCGATCAGCGGCAGATTGGTGGAAGGCTGAAAACCTTCCACATATGTTGCGACTTGGCACAAAACAGACAGTCCGGTCCGTTTGTCAGCACGGAACATCGATGTTCGGAAGACAAGGGCAAGGATGGGGAACATGCGGACCAACAACGCTGCCACAACGCATACCCTCCCGCAGAACGAGATGACCCGCAGACCATGTCAGTCTGCGACTGGCAACTGACGAGTCGAACCGCACTCAAGCATATTCCGTTCTCCAACGAGCACCTGGTCGATCTCGCATTGGGTGCGCCGTTGCACCTTCGTGCAATTTCGAACTTGTACAGGGCTCGCGGGTCTGGCAACGTATCACACGCTTTCGTGGCGTGACGAGGATGCGCTCGCGTGCGATCGGGAACCTGTGCAAACCGAGCAGGGGGCGTGCGAGTCTCGACGGGCTTGAGCGCGGCCTCGTCATACGACGAGGCGACGTCGAGCAAAGTGATGATCAACCTGCAGCCGTAGGCACGATGCGGCTGAGACGCTTGAGGCCCGCATGACGCACAAATTTAGTCGTCTGAGGACTCGGAGACGAATGGGGTCATGCCCTCCGCACCAGCGCATTTCACCGCGAGCACGAAGAGGTAGGCTGCGGACTTATGACGAAGGTCAGGACGGCTTGTCGAAACTTGCACGGGTAGGACTGCGGTGTAAAGGATGAAGTCGATGTGACTGTTGTCTGCGCCTCCAGAATTTGCGCCAGATTATGCTGCTAGACCATCCCTGTTATACAAGCCGAGTTATATGATCATTATACTGAGAACCTACCTTTGTTCTTGCTCGAAGAGCAAGTCTTCCCGGACTCCCGTAAAAGTTCGCCATCAAACGTGACCACCCAAAAAGGAAACTTTAATGTTGTTTGGTCCACTTAGTTCCCGCAGCAGCGAAGGTCAAACTAGCTATAGTAAGTACGATGCACGATGCATGGTAGCTGAAACGAGTACGATCTCTATGTACATAATATCATAATTATTCGAACAACATGCACAGTTCTCTTGGCTAGATCAGCGCAATAAGTCGGCTTGTCTGAGTGCACACAAATTCCACGAAAGTGTCCGATCTCCTACAAGGTGTATGGTCTTTTGACCTTCTGAAAACCATGCTGGACGTAATCGGAGCCAAAACCAAATAGCACGGAGATTTAAGGTGATGGTCACGAACTGCAAGACTGATGTCGACACTGGATTCTGCGCGATTATTGATATGGTGTACCAAAGTACTGTACGTACCGAAATTGCAATGAAAAGCGGCGGACAGCGCCGACAACTTGGAGGCGCCCCTCCGATACATACCTAGCCACCAAGGAGTCCGAGCACCAAAGTGCACGACCCGGGTTCACAAACCCCCAATCCACTCCGCTATCTCTTTCAGCGCGTTCGTCCGCTCGGGCTCGTGCCAATCCATGAGGAGGAAATCGTGGACCGCGTCCGGACCCTCAATATATTTCACTTCCCCGCTTCCCACGTCCGCCTTAATCCTGTCGCGTAGTGTGATGATCGAGTCGAAAATCATCTCCGCGCCGCCGGCTACGATGCATGTTGGCGGGAGCCCGCAAAAAGGCCCGGCGTCTCCAGCTTGAGCGACGCGGGCGAGATCCACGCGTTCGTCGCAGCCGCGTCCTCAGGCAGGTGACCCAAGAACGCCGCCTTGGAGTACCCGTTCGAGAAGACCGGCCCCAAGAAGTCAGAGCGAGTGTTTCGCTGCATGGAGGAAGCTGCGCCGTTGTGCGTGACGGCCCAGTCCACCGCAGGGGACAGGAGGAGAAGGCCCCGTGCAGTGGGAAGACCCGGGATGTCGTTGAGCGCGAGATATCGGGAGAGCGCGAGTGCGAGATGGCCCCCGGCAGAGTCGCCGCTGAGAATGATATCGTGTGGGGAGAAGTGAAGGTCCGAATCAGATACTGGTAGCCTGCGAGGGCGTCAATGAGGGCGGCAGGGAAGGGATTCGCCGACGCGAAAGGCGGCGCAGATGAGATGCGGTACTCCAGTGCGAACACCCGAGGGGTGTTAGGAAAGTGCTCCAAGTACCCACCAAATAAGGTCTTCATACCGAGGCCTGAGGGATGCCCCGAGCCCATCTAATACAAATATAACGTGAAAGGGAGATCACACCAGGGAGCTAGGAGATGAACTGACAACGTAGGCACCACCTGAAAATGACCAATGTTCGTTCAGAATATCCGAGAGGAGACGCAAGGAGTCACAGCCAGACCCACCGTGGAAGTGATAGATGACCTTTTGCCCAGGTACCGCCTTGTAGCCAACCTCACCACTCGGTCCTCTTGGACCGCACCAATAACCAGAGGTCTTGACAGGCTTAACATGGTTGAGCTCCGCAAGTTCTAGAATTTCGCCCACTACGAGATCGGGTGCGGCATCGACGGAGACGAATCCTGAGGATGGTGCGGTTCGGACAGCCTCTGCTGGAGGCTCTGGCAAAGATGTTGCGTACACAATGTCAAGGAAAGCGCGCCAGCCATGCACAATGAGGGAGCGCCTTAAGCTCCAAGAACGCCTAGGGCGCCAGGATGGGATAATGTTGGTCAACGTCCAGAAGGGGAGACGGATAATGAGCAGGATGAGAACACTGCCGACGAGTACTATGCCTTTGTACGGTTGGTGTCGGAATGTAAACGGCATCGCAGGGAGCTCGGGAGACTCGAGAGCAGGAGTTGTAGTAACGGACACCGACCGGGCAGAGATTTATAGGGAATTGCAATTTTGACCTCACCAGAGGGGCTACCATTTCCCGAATTCGCTTCCGAGGGCCGATTGAAATAAAGCTTGTCCGATGCAGGACCCGAGCAAGGTTCCGTCTCCTGTGTCCTACGGAGCGCCCGCTGCTAATGTGGTATGAACGCGCAACACGAAAGGACACAATCCGCAAAGCCTTCTTGCCTGAATCGTCTGCTTCGTGGCGATTATATCCACTGTCAGAGAATGAGAGCACAGAGTAGGAAGACGCCTCTGACACCCTCCACCTACTCCGGCCGTTGAAACGCTAATGAGGCTAGAGCATGAAGGATGCGGCCGAAGAGTGCAGAAACTTCAACGCCCTTGCTTGAGTAAGACCTACTTCATTTCTGTGGAACGATGCATGTAAGCACGGTCACAGATACGAGGTAAACGAACTGCACCCCAAACAGATACCATCCATAATCCGCGAAGTTGATCTTGTTCAATGGAGATAGGGTAGGGTGCCATGTGACTGTCAAAACGGAGAGCGATGCAGAATAAGTCAGCATATGGATGGGTGCTGTGTTAGCTATAAGAGGTACAAACCTTGAAAGCATCTTACGTACGTGTCTCGAATTCAGCGAATATTCATCAATGGATAACCCGTTTTCCGTGTCGTTTGACTGTCGACGTCGGGATGAGACACTCCCAGGGCGCATCTGTATAAGTCATACTGGATTCCAATGGAGAGCTCTGATTCAGGCGATCAACTTTGCACGGCGCCCGTCAACGGATGAAAGAGATACACACACCAATGATCCGCGATATAGGATACTCTTCTATTGTAACGCCAACTAAGCTCTCTACAGATGGAACACCCGACCAGTGATGATAATATCATGATGAAGTTGATTAAAACCTTCCTCATATGTTGGCAATTTGACACAAGACAGACAGTTCACTTGACAGCGCGGGTGTCCCTATGCCCACGTGAAGTCAGGTGGCACCCGGAAAAGTCAAGCGCCTCGACGGTAAGCCAGGAACGACTAAACCATAGCCCCAGAAAGAGCGAGATACACGCGGAGTGCACAAGCAACGGACATCGACACTCAAAGACAGGGCAAGGTGGAATATGCGCACCCCACAACGCTGCCACAGGCATAGCCCTCCCGCAGGACGCAGACCATGTCAGTCCGCGATTGGCAACTGACGAGTCGAACCGCCACTCAAGCATATTCCGCTCTCCGATGAGCGCCCGGTCGATCTCGCACTGGGTGCGCCGCTGCACCTTCGGTCAGAGGTCGAACTTGTACGCGGGTCTGGCAACATATCACACGCTTTTTGTGGCGTGATGCGCTCGCGGCGCAATCGAGAACCTGCGCGATCGAGCAGGGAGTGAGCGAGTCGCGACGGGCTTGAGCGCGGCCTCGTCGTACGACGAGCCGACGTCGAGCACAGTGACAATCCACTGTAGCCGCAGGCACGATGTGGTTGAGACCCTTGGAGGTCCGCACGACGCACAAAGTCGTCTGAGAACTCGCAGAGGACGGGTGGGGTCGTGTCCTCCGCACCCACGCGCGGCACCGCGAGCGCGAATAGGTAAGTTTCCAGCTAACTATGACGAACCTAAGGACTGCGCAACCTTGAGACGCGACGCTCAGTGAAGTCCGGTATGATGTCGAGCACAGTGGACCACGTTTGGCGGGTAGATCGACGTGCCGTGAGTCTAGCTGACAAGCTTGCTGGAGACAAGGCGAAGGACGTGTTAATTGGAGCAGGTTTGGCAGTCCACGAAGGGCAGTCGCAGCAGACGGAGGGATATATCATGAGTACGGCCACACGGATACCACAAAGCGCTGTGAAATATTCTTCGCTCTAATAGTGGCTGCCAGAGAAATCTCGCGACATTGTGGACGTTCCCAATCTGCAGCGGATAATGGTGCTATCCTGCTGCAAAGAAGAGCCTAGTGTGGACGGCTTGGACTGACTATACAAAAACACTGGTCACTCACATTGCGCTGCAGATAGATGTCATGTCTCCTCCATGATCATATCTCGATCCACCATGTCGTTTCCCGTAGGCCGTCCGAGCCCTGAGCCGAGCGCATCGACGAGTGCAGTGGTCCGCTCCCTTAACGCGCGCTTCATCTCTTTGTGGATGACCTGCCCCGCATCGCACGCCAGCTGGAAGATCTCCGCGAACCTGTCCACATGCAGTCGCGTTTCGAGCGTGACGAGCGTGACCCTGCGCGTGCGCGGCATGACGGCGACGGTGGCGTGCGGGAGGTCGTTCTCCTCGAGCGTGGTGAGGTCGAGCAGGGGCGCCGCGGCATGCACGCCGCCGGAGACGGCGCAGACGAAGTCGAGGAGTGGGATGCCGGCGGCAGCAAGTGCGAGCGTGGTCGCGTTGATGCACGCCTGCAGCAGTCCGCCATCCTGCTGCAGCACCTGCACGTAAATGTCGATCTGCGAGCGCGGGTAGAGCGCGGTCTGCACGACGGGCTCGAACGTCGCCTTGATCGTCGACGCGAGCTCGAGGATCCGCCTGCGCACCGTCAGCGCATGCTGCCTATGCAGCGATGGGGGCACGCACCTGTCTGCACGCGACCTTTTGCGCCGCTCGCCGGTGCTGAATGGCAGCACGTTCACCTCCACGTTGATGTTCGCCCGGTCGTGCATGGTCTGTGAGCGCATCTTGGCCTCTCTTGGGCCGAACACGGATACAAGGACCTGCGTGAGGCCATGGTTCAGGGTGGCGGAGCCGTCGGCGGTGCCCTGCTGGGAAAGCTCGATGGTGATGTCGCGTAGCTCGTACTGCCGCCTTCCATCTGAGCGGTAGCCACCATCGTTAAGGATCTCGACTCTGGAGCTCTGCTGACTGCATTAGACGGCCTTTCAATACGACAGAGGGAGAGCGCCCCACACCATGCCTGCGGTTTTTTGGCGTCTGACGACTTGTTCAGCACGAAATGAAAACCTGCGCAGTGTTCTGCGTCAATCCCGGGCCTCTCAATAGCGGTGAAGACGCACGAAATGAGGAGATGAAAACACGAAGGTGGAGGAAGAGACTAGATGAAGAGGCGCCCAATGCGGGTCGAGCCTGAGGTCAAGCTTGTTCAATATTGTCTCGACGGTGGATGCTGCAGTCGCTGAATGGTGACTAGTTGTCTAATAACACCGAACTGAATGCTCCTCTGCTAGACAGCCATCTCTCCCCTGGACTCTGCGTTGCTGCGGGCGGACGCCGAGAACGGCAGTACATACTGCAACGTACGGCGGCCACATGGTTGCTCTAGACCAACTACAAGATCGGTGACTGCCTTCCAACATCCAGTACTTACACCGCAAGCGTTGGACTCAGAGGATCTACACAGAACTCTACTCCCTCTAAATTCATCCGTTATGGAGTCTTCTAAACTCGTCTACCCGACGTCCATCCTGGATACTGATCTATACAAGGTCGTCCTTTTGCTGGTCGTTGTTCTTGGAAATGCTGAGAGAGTATGCCCGGACAGTTTACAATGCAGCAGGCGGTGCTGCGACATTTCCCGGACGTCCAAGCGACCTATCGCTTCACGCACCGCGACAAGGACGTCTTCTTCACGCGCGAGTGCATCGACTATTCCGAGAATCCATCGCTCGTACGCTGCTGTTAAGCAACGTGTTTTTCATGGATGAGACTCACGAGGGTGGTAACAGACTTTTCCAAGCTGCCCTGACATCTGTCGAGCGCGACTTTCTCAAGGAAGCTTGCCCCTACTTCACCTCGGAGTACCTGGACTACCTGTCTGCATACCAATTCAATGTCAACCAGGTAAGGTGACTTTCGTTCCGGTGTCCGAGGACGGCCTTCATGGCAATGTTGACATCGAGGCCGTCGGGCTGTGGGCGGAGACTATCCTGTGGGAGGTCCCGCTCATGGCGTGCCTGAGCGAGATCTACTTCGCGTTGTCGACACGGACTGGAGCTACGACGGGCAGGAAGGTGTGGAACAACCAAACCGCAATTCCGATGCGAGTATGACGTCGCTGTACCTAGAGGCTGCGTACAACAAAGCCGAGACGCTGCTCAAGGCCGGCTGTTTCTTCAGCGAATTCGGCACCCGGCGCAGGCGGTCGTACCACACACAGGACACCGTCATGCGAGCGCTCCTCCGCGCAGCCAAAGACTTTCCAGACTCAGGCAAGGTCTCTGGCACGAGCAACGTAAAGCCTATATTGGTCCAAATGCCGCGCGGGTGCTCATCCCTCGTCAGGTTCATTTCGCCCGTCAATACGGAGTGCCCCCTGTCGGCACCATCGCCAGTGAGTCTGCGTGCCACTTCCCACCTCCACGCCCACTGACAGTGGTCGACCGGTCAGCGAATGGACGATGGCCGTACGTACTGCCGCCCCCTTCACGCCCGCGCGCTAAGTGCCCCGCAGATCGGCGCCTGAGGGCTACGAGCACGCAAACAGCCTCGCGCTCGACCTCTGGGAGGACGTCTACCCTGACGCGCTCCAGCTCGCGCTGACCGACACCTTCTCCACCGCGGCCTTCTTCAAGGCACGCCCCGAGCCCCCTCCGCCCGCTCCGGCACGCGCGCACATGCTCACGCTGTCTGCAGGACTTCGTGCGGAACCCGAGCAGGCGCTCGCTGGCGGGGCTGCGGCAGGACTCGGGCGACGCGTTCGCGTACGCGCCGCGCGCGGCGGAGGTGTACGCGCAGCTCGGCGTCGACGTGCGCACGAAGACGCTCATCTTCTCCGACGCGCTCACCGTCGACAAGGCGCTGCGCCTCAAGCGGCAGTGCGACGCGCTCGGCTTCACCGGTGCGCCCCGTCCGCCTCGCTCCCCCGTCGTGCGCTGACTGGCGCGGCGCAGCGGCGTTTGGGATCGGGACGTCGCTGACGAACGACTTCGCGAGGCTCGGCGGCGGCGGGGCGGAGAAGAGCCGCGCGCTGAACATGGTCATCAAGCTTGCGGCGGTCGACGGGCAGCCGTGTGTCAAGATCAGCGACGAGCTCACGAAGGTACGTCGTCTCGTGGCTGCGCGGCGCGGTGCTGATGCTGGTGCTGTGGACAGAATACCGGGGATCCCGAGGTCGTGAAGAGGGTGAAGCAGATACTCGGCCTGTGAGCCGCCATAGAGCTAGAGATGTATCGCGTACTTGCTGTAGGATAGAATTGTGCGTACAATTGTGCAAGAGTGTCCGCACGTGCAGTCGTGTTTCAGTTTGTTGGATAGGTCCTGCAGTTACATGCCTAAAGTCTCGTAGGTACAGCGCAATGGACGTTGCGCATGCCCTCATGTCTGATCACTGGCTGCATAATGCTCTTCCGGATCCGACCGTTGGCGGATTCGTTGTTTTAATGCCCACATGAAGTTCGTGCAAGCTGTAAGGAAAGACACTCGGGGAGTAAGGGACCACGACGAAGTTACAATTGAGGTTACTGTTAGATGATCTTAGAAGTGAGGAATGTACTGCAGAGAATGGTAACTATGAACTACATTAACTAATGCAAGAAGGAAGCCGTGCACGTTGTACAAGTGTGAAGATTGAAGACATGATATGATACGTGCGAGTGCACCCTACGTCTCGGGCTTTGATAATTCCGAGTCCGTTACATAGCTTGCTGCGGCAGACGCGATTCGAGGTCGTTGAGCGTAAGGTTAGCGAGAAGTTGGATCTGGGAGACCGTCATGATCGGACGCAAAGCATAGGAGAGTGACGCGGCAGAGAGTGAGTCGAGCCCATAGGTGGTGAACGGCACGTCAGGCAGCAAGTCCGTCTCGGCAATGTCCAACACCCTGCAAACGACGCCCTTCAAAGACGAGTCAGCCTTCTTCACCTCGTTGTCTTGGGTATCCCTCTCTACGACAAGGTCGTCGTACATAGCCGATGGCCCCATGGACGCACGTACAGCGCTCCAGTCGAAAGCGGGGATATAATGCCAGACTGGACTTTGACGAAGCTTGCGAATAGCGTCTTCCAAGCAATCACATAGTTCTGTTCAGACCAAACATATTAATGCATTTGGACACAACTGCCGAGACGTTGCTGCAACACACCTGAAGTGGTCAAACCCCATCTACTGAGATGTTTGAGACGAGAATGCTGCAGGCTGTCTGACGTCAACAGCACAGTGATACCCGTGTCCAGGATCAACGGCGACACCATAGTCATCGCTCTCCTATATTTGCGAGTCAATCCGGTCAACGCCGTGTTTGCACTAAAGTACCGTAAGCATTAGCGTTAAAATGAGAGTGTTACAAGACCACATACCTTGCGTAGTTGGTTTGACCGGCGTTTCCTAGCAGACCCGAGACAGAGGAGAACGCGACTAAGAAGTCCAGCGAATCGATTTCGACAACACTCTCCAGCACTTCGAAGGCTCTGACTTTGGCGGTGTGCGGAGCCTCGAAAGTCTCCTTCGTCTGCGAGGCAAATGTGCCGTCGATGAGCACTGCGGTCAGGATCATGCAGCCTGCGAGCGGCTTTTTGAGGCTGTTGATAAGGTCCTTCATACCACCCGGCGACGTCGCGTCAACTGCTTCTACCCGAAGAACGAGATCTGGCAGAGCTTCTAGGTACGCGAGATATCGCAAAGACATAAACTCGGCCCTCTTCGCGAGATTGGCACGGCCCGTACGAGATGTTAAGATGATCTCTCTTGCGCCTCTCTGTATGAATGTATCAGTACTGTCCAACAAGATATCGAAGTCATGGAAGAATACCTTGTACATCCACAAAGCAATCTGTAGCCCAAGACTTCCGATACCCCCAACAAGGAGGTACGATGCCTCCGGACTGAACATCTCGCTCGCGACAGTCATTGTCCCTTTCTTCGTAGCATCCAGCAAATCGAGCGGGGGCACGAACCTCTCCAAGGGTCCCGCAGCAAGCCCCGCATAGCTACGATACGCGCATTGAAGAGCATCTCCGACGGCCCACGGGTCTGTGCTGATGACATTGGCGAACCCGCGTTCAGAATGATCCCACAGGAATACTTTGCCCCGCTGCGACACAAGATCATCGAGTATCCGGATTTCGGACGCGTCCTGAGAGCCAGAGACAATGACATTGGGACGGTTGGAGAATAACCGTTGGAGGTCGGCGAGGCTGGGCTGTGCGGGTAGAGTCAGGACATCAAGACCAACAAGTTTGTAGAGATCAACGATCTGTCTGCCAAGATATGTGTCGGAGTGAGTCACAAGAACCGTAGTCTTCCTAAGACGCTCCGGGTGGGCAAACGAAGCTGTACCAACAGCAAGGACGGCAATAGCAAAAGCCAGTACACAGAGCCCGACAGGGGGTGTGTCGTCCACTAAAGGAAGGTCTGTGAACAACAGACTGCCCTTATGAACGACAACAGCATTGGAGAGAGCGCCTGTGGCAAGGCCGAACACGAGTCCGGAAACGCCGTCTGTGTGACCGGAAAAGGCCCATAGACGTCCGGGACCGTCGACGGTACCTACGACTCGTACAAGAACATGGTCCTCAGGAACGGAAGGCGTCGTCAACATCTGGACTAAACCAGTCTTGCCAAGTTTCCAAAGGCAATTTGGGTCGAAGACGACGCGCTTTTCCGGAGCTGTAGAAGATACAATCCTGGGAACGGATACTGAACCGTCCGCATCAATGAAGAGCTCCACTTCACATTCTGGTTCTGACGATAGGTACCGAACTGCGCGCATTCTTTGGTCCGTGGTCCACGATAGGTCGAAGACAGCTACGCGAATAGTCCATGTTCGGTATTCCTTCCGGAGAGACCTCGTGAAGCCGACAGAGGCATCGCCGTCCAGCCCCGCGGAAGCTGTGAACCATATTGACGTCTCGGAAAGAGGATCGAGTCCAAGGATCAACTTTTGGATGTCCATCTCCGTTCCTCGGGCATATTCAACGACTAGCGGGGGTGGCAGCGTCGGACTTGACCCTTCCGAGGAACACTTGCTTGACTGCACGTGCATAGCGGGAGTAATGGACTCGTTAGATGCATTCCGAGTATTATAGCCGGAGTCGCGATCGGGGCTATCGCTGGGGGGGCCTTGATCTTGCTTCACGACGTTCGTGCCTTGCACAGAGGGTCGCAGAGGGTTAACGATGTCGCCATCGCGTTTGAAGGCAATCGATGGGGATATGGGCTGTTGAACGAGTTCACAACGATCCTCGAGCTTCTTGATGGAATGACCATGCGCGGACACCTCTAAGCCTTCTAGAGTGCACAAGCATACACCCTCTTCGTCCACAATGGTGAAATCGTAAACAAGAGAATCTGAAAGGCCGTAAGCACGGGAGCGTGGCGAAGTGACGCTTGGAAGGCTTACCAGGTGTCCATTTGGAGAACTTGATATAGCTGTATATGGTGCGTGGGAATGGTTTGGAGACCAGCGCGTCATGGACAATGAACGCTTGAGCACCAGATGGCAAATAGTACCGCGAATGATCAGCATTTCCTGTCACAAGCGGGTGCACTACAATGTGCACAGCTGCATCAAGAACGGCGGGGTGGAACCGGTAATTGGTAATACTATGATGTGAGATTTGCTTTATTGAGTATGAACTATGATTACACAGAATGACTTACTCGGGAAGATCTTCATCGGCGCCGCGCAGCTGCACGAGAATTTCTTCTTGACCACAGGCATCGAAGCCGCGACTGCATGCAACAATGCGTTGATAAGTAGACCCGTACTCCGCAAAACCGAGGAAGCCGTCGTAGAAGCCTGAACTAGTCAATGAACATGCATCTTCGGTTCGACGAAAGGCGCAACTAACCATTCATGTCGATAGGTTTGAGCCGCGCGCTGATTTCGTCTAATTGCAAATTTGGGACTGTATGGTCGCACTGATGGTCGAAGGATAGATATCCTCTTGCATGGGGTTGATTATACTGCACAGGTGGGTTCCCTTAGCCCCGTCGTCGCCAAAATAAAACATTGAAGTTCACCTTCAATGGCCACGTCTTCGTGATGTCGCCTGCTATAGCACTGTTGATACTCCATTGAGATCCCTCGAGTTTGACTTCGACCGGTGTAGGACGTTGTGCCGAAAGACCGAGGATAGACACGAATTCAATGTTCCACAGTTTCCTAGCGCCAAATTCCAAGGCCTACGTGTGCTTCTTAGAATTAATCAGGTATCTTTACATGCAGACCACGCACCATTTCGATGTAACCTGCGGCGGGCATGATTGGCTCACCCTTGATCACATGGTCCGCGATCCCAGGATGAGTCTTGGCATTCACCCGTAACTGAGGGAAGTTGAGAGGACCATGGCGCTGCTGCTTTTGCCTTGCAATCTCCGGCGTGTCGGCGAGATACGGGACCTCCTTCCGCGTGAACGGATATGGTGGCGTAAGCTCTCCAGCGTTCCCCGCAGTACCACAGAGAGCATCGAAATCGATGCCATTGTATCCGGCGGTCGCCAGTTTGCCAAGACATTCCAGAAAGCCGTTCACCTCAACCCCTGGTTCCGGTGAAGTCTGCCGGCGGAGCGGGCACATGACAGAGGTACCCTTCCCTGCCATAGCAGACACATAGCGCGCCAATGTTGGATGAGGACTCATCTCAACGTAAACGGCGTTTGGATGGTCGGCAACGAGAGCTTCCATCGCCTGGGTGAAAAACACTTGTCTGCGAACGTTACGCCAGAAGTACTGCACATCGTAGACATCCTCGAAGAGTTTGCCAGTGACTGTCGAGTATACAGATGCAGTACGCCCTAGAACAGGATGACGAGCAAACACATCGTCCATAAGTTTGAGGTACTCCTGTTGGCAGAAATCTGCCATAGAGCCATGGCTTGGGAAGTCCGTGCGCAGGCGCCGGGCGAAAAATCCAGCTGCTTCCGCCTTCTGTACGAGGAGATCAATGGCGGGCGAAGATCCAGTCAAAGAAACAGCATCGGGTGTGTTGTAACAGCCGATCTCCAGCAACGATTCTTCAATACCGAGCTCTGCAATGACTTCCGCGATGATGGGCTTCACTTCTTCAGGGGAGCATGACACTGCAGCCATGGTGCCATTGAGAGACTCCAAGAGCGACACGGCCTTGCCTCTAGCGACAGAAAGTTCGAAGGCCATGGCCCTGGAACCGGCACCGGACGTGTAGAAGCAAACAGCCTCCCCAGCAGAATGGCCAATGACTGCGTCAGGTTTCACACCGGCACTGGCAAAGGTATCAACTAGGGCGATCTGCAACATAGCTATTGCCGGGAGGATGATCGCAATAGGCCAGATATCCCGGAGAACTTCTTCCTGGGGGGTTCCCTCAAAGAGACCAGTGCGCTCGATCAGAGACTCGCCGGTCACTCGCCGGTGGATCTCATCCATTTCGAGCACGCTCGCGCGGAATACCGTGGATGTCCGGAACAGCTCCCGGCCCACTGCGAACGGAATCTAATATAAGCAGGCACTCTGACGTCCAAGAGAAAACAAACTCACTGTGGATATGCTGAGTCCCCTGCCCACAAAAGACGAACACGACAGGTGGCGATGTCCTCGGCACAAGTTTGGGCTCCGCAAAACGAGGCACTCGGTCGCCACCCACCAGAGTAAATGAGCGCCAAGGCATCGAGCGCGAGCGGCGACCGTAGATGCGAGACAGCATCTGGACGTCACGTCCAGGCACGTACTCCTTCAGCGTGCCTGCGACAGTCGAAGCAGAGCGAGGAGAGAGCCCGCCTGCAATTAGGATAGACGGGATCTCAATCTCTCCAGTTCGCCAGAACGAAGAGAATACCGGGGTCGACTTCGGGGGCCCTTCCACGACGCAATGGCCGTTGGCACCCCCGATTCCGGAGCTCGTCATGGCTATAAGGGCGCGACCTGATTCTCGATGGCATGGCAACGGTTCGGCCTGCAGAGGAACGCGGAACTTGTAGTCTTCCCACTTGATAGTTGGGTTTGCATTGTTGAAGTTTGTGTTCGGCGGAATGAGTCCTGTCTCGAAGATGGAGCATACTTTGCAAAGCGACGCGAGGAAAGATGTAATCTCAAGATGGCTGTAGTACGGACAAGAGTTAGCCAACGACAAGGACGGGGAGTTCGCGAGGCATACCCTATGTTACCCTTCACACTGCCGATGATCAGCTCCTCGTCGCGCTTGAATTGCGCACCAACCCAGTTCGCTTCAGTAGGATCGCCTTGCTTCGTGCCTGTTCAATTCATACATGAGACAACCCATTGCAAGCCAGATCTCTGATCTAGGTACCTGTAGCGTGTAGCTCAATGAAGTCGACGTCCTGCGGGCGACATTTCGCTTGCGCAAAAGCACGCGTCATAGCATCTTGCTGCGCAGAAGCAACGGGGGCGCTCACGGGAGCAAGAGATCCAGATGAGTTGACACCCGTGCCAAGAATCTTCGACTGTATATCAGACTCATCCTCATCAAAGAAGACATGACCCACGGTTCCGTAGATGTGATCGTGGTCTCGCTCGGCGGAGTCCAAAGGTTTCAAGACGACTGAAACAACGCCCTCGCCGCGACCAAACCTTGAAATGAAGAACGATACCGATTAGTTCTGGCTGTGCTCATGGGGAAACAGAGCGAGATCGTACCCATCTGCAGACGCATCGAAAGGTTTGCATTTTCCATCAGGAGAAAGGACGCCTCCTTGAGTATACAACAACCACTCGGCAAATCTAAATTCACGGGATGCATGAATACCCACGCCAACACGACGAGAATATCGACCTACCTATGATTGATCTGAGAGCCGCCAACAACTGCAGCCTCACAATCGCCGGTCCTCAACGCTTGCACCGCCAGGTGAGTTGCGGAGAGGCTGGAACTGCAGGCCGTGTCCATCGGGATAGACGGTCCACGGAGATCGAGATGGTAGGAAATGCGATTCGCAACCATCGCAGGAGCAAACGCAAATGAGCCCCGCGCCTCGCTGTCATCCTGTACTCCCAAAGACCTACTGAATTCTGTTGCCACCAAAGAGAAAGAGAGCCGACGTACATGTCCAGACACAGCGAGCATGTCGTGTGCAACACCGGAGACATAGCATCCGACGTTCTTTCCCCTGTAATCGAGACCTGAATCGACCAAACTCAAAAACGCTGTCTCGATCAACTTGCGTGTGCCCACCGGCATCAACCGTGCATCCCTATCCGTGATACCGAACTCAAGGTTGTCGAAGAGATGTACGTCTTTCAGAAAGGCGCCGGTGTCAGTGATGACCTGCCCCAAGCCACTGCCGCGAATGCTGTACATATGCGAATTAAGTTAGTTGCACGCACGTGAAGGATAGGCGAACTAACGACTGGACATTGAAGCGCTCTCGCGGGATCGTCTCGTACGCCTCGCCTTTCTCAAGGAGAAACTGGAAGAATGAATGATAGTCCAGGTTCTGATCGCTGTAGCGGCCGCTTGGAAGCTGGGCTGCTATCCCGACCTAAGAACAACGTCAAAACGAGGAGTGGGGAGATGCAACTGGCTACGTACTATCGCGATTGGAGCAGAAGGGCCGTCGTGCAAATACATTGTCATCGTGTGAGGACGGTAGGTTGAGAGAAGGCGGTGGAGAACTGGGCGGATAAGTATAATATATCCCTTGACAATGTACTCCGTACAATCCCCACACCATCACAGGGCGCGGCACATTCCCTCGTCACATCGGGCACTGGGACCCACGGGTGCACTAGGCAGGAATCCTCAGATTCCTCCCGATATGTTCATCAGCACCAGAACTGGCTCCGCTGGCAGTGGTGCAACCGATCAACACGCTTTGATACGAGATTACGGCGGGTCCTTGAAGACCGCACAAAGGTCTGAAGAGGCTACAGACACCGTAAGGTTGACATGAGTTTTGAAACATATCAGATTGAACTCAACTGCGATCGGCCGCTACCAGGGAGCTTCTTTCAGTTTCGAAACGGCAACAAAGGCAGCGCCGAGGTAAAAATCCATCATAAGGATACGGTTGACATGTTTTCCTGATGTTTGAGAGCTGACAGAGTCCGGGAGTGTCTGTAACCGCAATGGCGACTCGGTAAGTACGCATCGAGAGACGACCGCACCGTTGAGAAGCTCGGCTGATGTTTTTGTGATATCTACATCATCGAGAGCGCGTAGCTGAGAAAAACCGTAGTTTCTGTTACAAGCTGTGCGCACATCGTACTTGATTGTTGACTTGAATCTTTCGGAGAAAGGTGAATACGTACCGCAACGGCATCTCCGCGATTGGAATGGTGGGATAGACGCTGCTTTCCCACGGTATTAATACAGTCGACTGCTGCTCGTCTTCTGGCTTTCTCTCTTCTTCGCCGTCTTCGAGTGGAATTCGTCGTGGGTCACCAACACACATTGCTTGGGAAGGTCAGCGCCGATTAGGAATGCATGCGAAGATCATTTGTCATTGTTTATTCTGACCTTTACATGCATGGGCCGTGCGTTACGTCGGGTAACTCGAGTTACCGTCAGTTTGCGTGTTTCTCCTCGTCATGACTCATGGGTTCCGGGGTTCGGTGTTTCCAAGCTTCACCTGCCAAATTTATTACAGAGATGGTCCTTTGTATAACGGAGTCACTTCACGTCATTTTGTCCACAGCAAGGACGGCAACTTGAACCTGTCAAAGTTTGTTTCAAGTATCATGGACCACATCCCGGGACTACGTGAGCCGCTGTGTCTTACGCTAGTGCATTCTTTGTAGAACAAGCTGGCTGACGAGACGATCACCTTTGGTCAAGTAGCCTCGGTTGGGAGATACTCTCGTGCGGGTTCAGTAATACTGTGAGTAAATTATGTCTCCTGCCGCTCCATTAGACCCCCGGTCCTCGGATGGAACTGACTCGCTGCCGTAAGGTCTAGGGTACTTCTTAACGTGGTGCGGTCGAAGTCCTCGAATCTTGAGGCTTAAACATACGTACCGGCCGGGTACAGTCCGGATGCTCTTAGGATTGAAGCTTCCGAAACGGAAGTCTGGGCATGTCCTGGTTGCTGCGGCTGCGGGCTGAGATTACTTTCTGATCGTTGTGCTCTCCAGAATTCTTGCTCTGCCGTCATGTGCGAGCAGGGTGCACTAAATTCAAATTGCACGAGAGGACGGCGACCTCTATTTGGTGCCGTACGTCACTCCTTAGACTGGTCGAACATTCAGGCATCTCTTGCTCCTCACCAAGATATCAGAACCGTTCGAAGGAAGAGTTGCCCATATATTCACATCCATACATACAACAAGTGTGCAGCACCACAATTCCGGGATCGAATATGTATTGAGGTCGCCGTCCTCCGAACCCGCCGGGAGCTTCCCGGTATGGCCGCCAGTGCCCGCCACGATCGGCCGATCGAACCGCGCGGATCTGCCGACGATCTCGGGATCTCAGTTCATTGGCCACAAGCATGTGCTCGACGTGCTCCCCTACCGGGGCCCTACGCCTATCACTAGCAAACAGTGTGCAGAGCATTGCGATAGACGTCTTATACTCCACGAATCACCTCGGTTGGGTACCGAGACTGGCGGTTGTGAGACAGTCCGACGACTGAGTTCGTAGTGTCATCGGCGGAACCCAAGTGCTGGTCCACACCTCGTGTTTATCTCGTGCCACCACCAGTCTAAGGTATATTGGTAACTACCGTACAAATTCACGCTAGGTAAAGCATCGGAGACTTTTAGACCTTCTTCAGTTACAGGGAAACATACACCTCTACCCGCGAGGCAAAAACACGCCGAGCGATCACACAGATTCCAACGCTGTTCTGGACTGCATTCGCTTCACGCGGATCATGCAACGCTCGCAAGGAGGCGGACGAATCGCTCAGGCTCGTCCCAGTGCGCCTGCCATGCTATCAGCACAAGGCGCACACGAGGTGACAGGCACTTACAAAATGATTCGCGCCATCGACCCGCGTCAGCCCCACCGTCCGCGCGACCTTCCCAGCCTTTCGCGCTTCTTCGGCATCCCGCTTGTACAGGTGGGCTGTCCACACGACGTCGCCAACGTCCATCCCGCACCACAGGACCTCCACCCGCATCTTTGGCCAGATCGGCTCCTTCGCACCGGGCGCAGGGCTATCCGGCCCGCAGCAATCGTACAACGCACGGCGCACAACGTCCCGATATACGCTCGGGTCCATGAACTCCAACGTCGTCTGCGAACGCTGCAACGCTACAACGTCCGTGGACGCCGCAACGTCTTCCGCCGACATCACGGAACATGTGGGCGCCCTATCGAGCTTCGTGCGTTCCGTAAGCGCCGCCTCGAACGTCGCCCAGTCGGGCGAGGAATCGATCTGCGTGTAATAGCCCGAGATCCACGGGAGGAACGCCGCCGTCTGCTGGTCGATGTTGAGTGAAGGGTCGCGCCAGGGCTATAGAGTTTGGGGTGCGCCGGGACACCCATGGACGTCTGATTGGCAGCTGTAAACTCATCAGCACCGCTGCTCAGATTACATGCGCCTCAAGATGGCACTCTCCGCCAGTACACACCGTATATGACGAGGGAGCGCAGGTACGCGTCGAACAGCGCACGCGTCTTCTCCGGCGCCTTGTCCGCGTGCGCGAGCAGCGAAATCGTCTGCAGGTTCCCCGCGGACCACCCGACGAACGCAACTCCACCCCCGGTGGTCCCGTCCGCGCGCGATGTCACGGAGATGGGCGGGATACCTTGCGTCTCGATGAACCAGCTGATGAACGTGACGAATTCCAGCGCCCGTGCGGCAATTGCGGCTGCCTGGGCATCTGTGCCGCCTTGGCGCCCTTCCAACGCAGCTAGCTCGGCGGCCGTGTACAGGCTTGACCCCGGATAGTCGCGCGCATTCAGGAAAACGAGGCGAAGTTTGTTTGGCACTGCATATGCGTGAACATGTTTGAAGTTACCTGGGAAGCATCAGACATGCTGTGTGACAGAACAAGATGACGAGGGAGCCCACCGCTATGAAACATGGCACCGTGAAGCAAGATGACCGTGACATAGTCCTGCGGGGCCGACGGAGGCACACCCGTGTCTTCGTAGTAGAGGACGGCACCTTGGTCGTTAACTGGTGCAACTGGCATGGCAGCAGCGAATGAGAGGCGTTTGGCGATAAGGAAGAGAAGTTTGCGGACGAAGGTTCTTCGAAGCTCCCTCCTATATCTCTGGCCGGCCAAACTGTTCGGGGAGAATCAGGACCCACAGCAGTCCTGTTGCCCAATTCCTATAGATAGCGATCAATCAGAACATCGGCTGCCGTGAGACATTGCACAGGAAGTCTCGTAAGTACCAGCGCCCACCTTTGCCAATGAGCAGGAGATTTGTCGGGGATCATTGACTGAGTATGTACTTTGCTGCCGTCAATCGAGAAACCTCGGAGTATTGGTGCATGAACTTCAATCTTATAGACATAAGTATCCAATATCGATAAACGCCATCAATGAACCAGCTGCAAAGGGTCGAAAGATGTGAGTGAATTCAGACGTAACAAGCTGGAGGAAGCATACGGTAGACACCGCCACTCCTTCTCGCATGCAAGTACACTTACGACGGCGGAGTGTACCTCCGCTCCGCTGGTTACTGTAGCGATACATCAATCAAAGGAGCCTTCCTACTATTCGCGTGGGACATCCACAGTCACGGACCTGATGCCGTTCCATTCTAGACGCACAATTGCCCAGCCCGGAGGTGCATCTCTTTAAATATGGAAAGAGTCCGCGCGCGCTTGCCGAAGTGGTCAGCGGGGAGGGTATAAGATTCAATTGCGCACGCTGCATACGCACCTTTGCCTTCTCAGACCCTCGCTGTGATGGCCCCCGCGAGTCCCCCGTCTGTCGCTTTGTTGTGCGTCGTGTCTGATTCTGGGAGTCTCGGAAGTATCCGCTGATCCTTATTTGGCAGGGCGGGTCCCCAGGTGAGCGCCGATTGCGGCCAACCTAATGTCGACGGACCTTGATGGGTTTTCAAGCTTTTGGGATTATTCTTCAATTGGGCGTTGCAAGGCGTTCTCATCGTTCAAGTCTGTGAGTGCGATTGACACCTCCAGGCAATGTTATCCCAACTGACCGTGACGGCGTGGCTGTATTCTGTTAGATATCTATCATACTTGCTTCCAAAAGGATTCACTCGCTCTTAGGCTCTTTGGTGGGCACGCAATGTCATCCATAGCTTCGATTTGACCTGATGGCTTTAATCCCAGTTTATGGCGTGCTCATTTTTGAGATCGTGCAAACGGGCCTGGTCACCGAGTTTGCATTCGACATATACGTTTACGACTATGGAAACGTGGCATCCCTCATTGCCTTCCACAATACATGGTTCAGCAGCCCGATCATGGAAGCTATGATTTCAGCAGCCGTGCAGATTTTTTTCGCATGGCGAATATATATTGTGTCGAAAACGATGATCCTGGCGGGAGGTATCGCGTTTGTAAGTCGGGTAGCTCATATCAACATCGTAAGGCTGACAACTCCCTTCTTCTACGTACAGTTGTCGTTCTCTCAGATGACCCTCGGTATTGTAGGCGGCGCGATGGTTAGCCCACTCAAGTCATGGTATTTTGCACGAATGTTCACCATATTACAGCTCAAGTCGCTCAATCCCTCGTCAGCGGAATTATCGGTCGTGACCCCCATTCTCGGAGTGCGCACTTTACATTGCGATGCTCCTCCAAAGACTCACTCGTACCGTCGGATCACTGATTAGACTTGGATATCGCTTGCCGGGTTTACCGACTTGGTAATTGCTATCGCGATGACCACTGCGGTTAGTTATCTTCGCAGTCGCAGATGAGATGTCGTGTTTACGGTTTTACCAGCTCCTCAAAGCCAAAAGCGGCATCAAACGCACGGACTCATACATCAACCGAGTTGTACGACTTGTCGTGGAGACTGGCATCATGACGGGTATGTGCCAACTTGTCTGCTTTAATCTTCAAAAGAGAGCAGAGGCCTTACATACACTTTCTAGCCACCGTCGCCATTGTGAATGCCGTTTTGTTCACGGCTGTTCCTGTAAGTTATCGAAGCATGTTCATCGCTGAAAGCACAACTGACAGCTGCCCAGTCGAATCTTCTCTACCAATGCCCGTGAGTTTTGCATCTACCCAAGCTGCGAGTCAAATTTTACTAAGGATTTGCATGCGCCTCCAGAGCATTAATTGTTTCCAAAGTGTCCGTAACAGCTCTCTCATGCATCACACTCACCTAACTGCTGTTCGTTTGAACAGGTATGCCAACACCTTGGTCAGTAACTTGAACAGTCGTGCATTTCATGGGAACAGAATCGTAACCGATGGAACATCCACGATGTCCTCACATGCTGGAGCCGGCAGCCGCGCCGCATACCGTTCACGCAACCCAAGCAACATCGGCGGTCCGGGTACGGTCATGGTCGATGTGCGACAGGAGACGTATATTGACGAGGTCGCCCTCGAGGAGACTTCAGTACGTCCGTGGCGGTTGGCATGTGATTGAAACTGATTAGCCGTGCAGAAGAGAGTGTTTCTCAAGACTCCTACACCGAGCACGAAGGACTTCGATAGCGCGAGCTCTTGAGCTGCAGTCCTCTCTCGCGGCTCTACTTATTTTTACTCTATAGCAGACGGCGTTGCCAACTCCGCAGCGACCGCTCTTGTGAATATGGTACGCACTACTGGGAGATAGTCCACTGTAGACGAACGTCGATGTCATACCTTGCACAGCTGTGGACGTTGTTCCCTTAACCTGTCCATGTGTTACAGCCTGTAGACAGTGCCGCCTTTGGGCCTTCCGCGTGCATGTACACATTCCTTTGATATTCTCCCCGGGTGTCTTGTCAAAACCTATTTTGGGATCGTGCTGTAACACCTGTAATCCGTATGTTACTATAACATAGCAAGCGGCGGCGGATCGGTACTTACTTACACCGGATGTCCGTCGCATGGTGCTAATCTAAGGAGAAACTCCCATGCATGAGGTTTGCACCCTTGAACTGACAAACTGCGCCACGCCTCAGAAGACGAGATGTTGTACCGCATGGTCTGGGTCGTCGGAGAAGTTACTGTAAAGAAGTCATGATTTCGGGAAGTCTGTCTCAGATCGCTTGTACTTGCCGAAAACAATTGGATACACACGGCACGTGGAACATTAGATTCGCCGAAGCGGCACAATGATCAAGGAGAGATCCTGTGAAGACGAATGACGCACAAGACGGGTTACATGCGGTGGAACCCTCGAAACGTTCTGGAAGGCGAACTGCATTGTCACGGCCATGTCCAGATGGCAATTTCCATCAGCCGCGGATGATGGCTGTAGCGGTGAGTTTCAGATTCGACAGCATCTCGGTATCACGTTTCTACTGAGCCATACCAGAACGCTTTCCAGTTGACATCCTCGATCTACTGTGCTCATAAGAGTTGTAGCTCGCGGGGGCGTATGCTAACTCACCGTGATGTCTCTCCTGAGGATTCCGTTTACGCTCACGTCTGCGTGGGGTTACCATGTCTCAGTGACACCGCCAACCCCTCCGCCTTCGAAGGATGAGGTCGCTAAAGAAGGCGTCTTCGGGACAAGTATCTATGTCAACGCGTTGTTCAACAAGGTGAGCAGTATATCCTAACTTGCCTTGACCTTCTCCACTTAGCGCTTGAAACCACCAGTGGTCCGTCTGGGGACTCAGCTTTTGCGAGATAGCGGTCATATTAGCTCACACATATCCCACATCCCCGCTGGCCAAACGCGTCTTGAATGCCCTCGTTTGGGGTCCGCCTTCGTCAGTAGGGAACATCGGGATATCTCGTACCTACCTCATCAACTGGACCCTTGTCATGGCGGGCGCAGCCATCCGCAAGGCATGCTTCCTGGCCCTGGGCCGCCATTTCACCTTCGAGGTGGCCGTGCGTGACGAACATCAGCTGGTGACATGGGGGCCGTACTCGATCGTGCGCCACCCAGGTTACTCGGGCGGCTCTCTGGCACTGCTGTGCATCTCGCAGGTCATGCTCGGGGCAGGGTCTTGGTTTTGGGAGTGCGGAGCTTGGGATACCCTGTTGGGAAAGGTGGTCGCAATCATATCAGTAGGCTCGCGAGTATTCACGGTGTATAGCATCCTGCGCAGGACGCCGATGGAAGACAGATTACTGGCAGAGAGGTTTGGGGAGCAGTGGAAGCAGTGGGCGGAGAGGGTACCGTGGAAGTGGGTACCAGGGATCTATTGATCACGTTAGGAATGTGATAGGTTGCAAACAATTCTTTGGCCGAACCTCGTATAGCTGCACATACTCACTGTCCGCAATTTGGATAGAGTGTCGCCAGGTGGCTTAAGATCAATGTGCAGGAGAGCAGAGTAAGTTATTGGCGGCTGGGTCAGTTTAACAGACGTAAGAGTTGTGTCGGCCACGAGTTTAGCGCCCAACGGAATAGCCGTGACGGTTTTGATGAAGGCGATGGCTTTGGATCCTAACAACGACAAACAAACCTGATGAGACGCCCACACGCTGTCAACTTGTTCAAAGTGACTTGAAAAATATGGTGTATTTTGTGAGCGGTTGTCATGTTTCTCACAGCTTTTTGGCTTATCTGCTGTAGGTCCAGCTGGTGTAATCCGCAAGTGTCGGCTGCTGGCCTGTTGTTCCAATGTGCTGAGTACATCAGGGCAGACATAAGGAACAACCTATCTTCCTTCTCTAGAGGCTAAACTTGAGCCTAGGGCAGACAATGCAATTTTTGTTCCAGAATTGTGAGTGATGTCTATAGAATATGTCAATGGGCTCGGATCCTGCAACAATTTCCCTCGACGTGGCATTCATATTTTTACTCTGGAGGATGTGCCCGTCGCGATTCTTCAACATGCTGTTAGGCACGAGTCCTGCAAGGCCGCGCTCGAATCACCATCGGACCATTACACATCTACCTATTCTCTCCGAGCGGTCAGGAACCAGGACAAACGTACTAGTGACGAGGATGTACCCATGCAAATCCAATGAAATAACACATAAATGGTAAGAGGTGCTCCATATGCGACTGAGAATACCCTCATGTCTCCAGGAGTACTTCCGAGGCGCCAGAAGGCATGACACCGATGAATACTCCGGGTATATACTTGGTGTGGTCTGCCTCAGCTACAAACACCAAAGCTGGGGATGCAACATCTCCTGACCAGCGTAGACTACGCGCTACGCCGATCCTGAAGGGAAGTTCGGCGGGTAACGGACGCTGAGGATAAAGCAGTCCATCCGAGGTGACAATAACATCGTTGCTTCCGCTGAATCCCATTTCCACCAGCGTGGATGATGCTTGTCGGATGATCTCTCCTTCTAATGCGGTTTCCAGGTCGGAGTTTTGCAACCAACGCGATACGACCGCCCGCCCCGCTGATCCAATCGTAGGTGATACGGTGACAGTGACGATGTTCTGCAACCAGATTCCCTGCGCATCTCTCCTGGCTGATTGTTCTCCAAAACAGTGCCAAGGCAGTATCGACGGCAAGATGTCACACTGCGGGCGCCAGCGATAGCCCGCCCGATCATCTCTGTCCGCCGATGAGAAGATGAACGAGAAGTCTCCCTTCCTCTCGCACAGCGACATGAATGCCTCCGACAAGGACTCTAGCGTCGGATTCGACGTGCGCGACGACGGTTCTTGCGTGATCGCACCGATCATGGAGTAGAAGGCACTCTTGTAGTCGCTCCAGTTGATGTTGTGCCGCGATATGCCCGACATCACCTGGAGCGCAGGGCGTTCTACATAGTCTGCCGTCCGCCAGTCGAGAAGGAGCTCTTCTAGGGCGTCGAGATGGGGGTATCTCCCGCGCAACTTAGCAGATGTCGCCTGAGTGCTCTGTCCGTACTTCAGGAGGTAGTGCCCGAGCTGGTCGAGAACAAATTGTCCCTGCAGCAGATTGCGACGGATATCCTCGCCCGCGAACCACAGCCTGGAGCTGTTCACGACCTCCTGGTACGCCCAAGCGCTGCGGATCCATGTGTCGGTTTCGAGATCGCCGAGGCACGTCCCGTCGGGCTGCGGTGTCTGCTTCACATTCCAGGCACAAACCTGCTCGAGCGCCGTGAACGATTTTCCGAGAGCACCACGACGACATCCGTCGCGTGGCCGTAGATGAAGCCCATGCTCTCCAGTGTGGCCCTCCTGATGCCAGGGTTGGCGGGCACGCAGAACGCGTCAATCCAGTACGCGTGCGAGCATGGTTGCGCATGGCGCTGGCGAGGACAGGGAGCGTGCGATCTGACATCGGGTATATGGGGTGGATCGGATTTGCAGCTCGTCCTGTCCCCCACACGTAGGAGATGCATGTGTAGCGCGGGAATTGGTCGGATCGGCTGTCGATGGGCTCGGTGAGGGACCATTGTTTCCCCTCAATGACGATAAACGGTAGAGCAGATTCCCGAGCTCTCGGGGTTTCTACGAGGAGACGAAGCTCCATGATGCAGTACGCCGATGTCTAGTAAACGGTGAGTACTTGCTATTCGGGTGATTCAGTAAATATTGTAGGTCCTGCTAGACAAGGAGGCGGTTGACGCACCAGGACACACTTCAAGGGGGCTCCGAAGGTACCGCGGTACCGCTTCGATTCAGATGTGTCTGAGATTTAGTCGACCTGCTAGTGTACCATTCACTGATCGAGAAGATACATCACCTTACAGAGTCTCGAAAATGTTGTAGTAGGGTCTCTAAGGTCGTAACGACATCGTTCTTAACCTGCGTTTGGTAGGATATCCCCTCGCCCGTACAGTACTACGTAGCGCTACCTCAAATTGTTCATTCATGCATGCATATACATGGTACGGAACCCCATTCATGATGCTACTCAGTAATCACACGCACCGGATGAATCTCCATCGCTGCCATGCTAGGTGAGCATTCTGCCAAATCTGGACCTGCAGTAATTGTGGTTGAATACACGATCTCTGAGGTGGATATGCCAACATATCTGCTTACCTTTGTACCTAGCACATTGTTCGCGAACATGGGGAGTTCTAACAAGATGTTTGTGTCGGCCCAATGAATACTGTGCCACATAATGATCCTATTAGCAGGGAGATACAAGTTACAAGTCTGACAGGGAATTTTACCTGATGTTTTCTTCTCGATCGATTTTGACGGTCCAAGTACCAGGGAAGGAGTTGGCAACGACTGATGCACCATTGTGCATCCCATTCACAAGTGTCATGAAACGCGTTGCCTCCCCCATGTTCTGAATAACATAGCCATCTCCGTGAGGTTGAAACTTCCACTGTTGGCAGACAACATCAGCTCCATTGAAGTCGGAGGAAATATGTATCAGTTGGATGTATTTGAACGCAGACACACCTGCTGGCAGGTTTCACCATGAAGTGGCGATGCAACAATGGATCGTTTGTCCTCGCCGTGAAGCTCCATTGCAGTGTTGCCCCGAACATTGATCAAGTAATATGTGCCTACCCCCCATGGTTGAGCCGGCATGCATGGGATGTACTTCCATAGCTGGCATAGATCATCTGCTGTTCGTTGGGCGAGCTTAACCTGTAGCAATGATCGTCTATCAGATATCTAAATGTGAGTGAAACCGTGACTGACACCTTGCCTTTGTTATTCGTCCACTATTTTCGGTGAGATCCAAAGCGTATGGTGTCTCTGCCCATGCAATGCTGACCATTACGCATAAGCAGCAGTACGGAAAGTACTTGCTAATAAACACATACTGCATGCATTCATGCCCAACCTGCACTTTGGTGTACACGCTCCATGCCGTGGGGAAACGTGTTGCGATAATCTGCTCTCCGTCTTTGAGGTTGTCTACCGTCAAGCTATATTATTTAGATTGGACGCTGCAAATTATATATCCATCCCCGCTGGGTATGAACTCCCACTGTGCGCACAAGCGTCAGAATCAGTGATAGCAAAAGGCTGCCCACTGGGAGCCTCGGGTAAAGCTCGACTACGAACCTGCTGAGTCGACTTGCCATGGAGATTGCACGCAACAATTTTTTTGTCGGTGTCGCTCAATTCCATCGCCTGTCCGTTTTTCATATTAACGAGCAGAAACGATCCCAGCAACCGTTGGGGAAACGCTGACATGAGACGTGTCACGGTGGAGAGAGGAAAAGGAGGAGGTGCGTGTGCTTGATTCTGGGCTCGGACGCAGTTTTATCGGATGAGAGACGGGCCCGAAACACTGGCAAGTGGACAGGATTTCGTGCCGCGAGTGAGCTTCGCTACTGAGTACTGAATCAGGAAGCGAGAAGGATACACACTCTGCTGCGCAGCCGAGCTTCGGGCACCTCGTTTGGTAAAGATACGCCGCATGGCACTGCAGCAGTCTGAAAGAGTCGCAGACCCTATTTAGTGGAAAACACACGCAGGGCCTGCTCGAAAACCAGATAAATTAGCACAGTTTCCCACTTATACGCACTGTAGCATGGACCTCCGTGGATAAAATAGTAGTCGCTGCAACACCAAGAAATCATCAGTGGCGGCATTCCGCCGGACTGAAATCAGATAAGTAAATGCTTTCGTCCCTCGTGGCTTACACGCAATGAACGCAAGCACAACCGTTCATGGTTCTGCGTGGCCCAAATCAGTGGGGAGATCCGTCACGAATAAGATTACAGCTCTAGATGCCATAAATCAACGGCTGCGTGGCCGTATGCAATCTCCGAATTTGTTTCCTCGTATCGCATGCACGTTCAGTACACGATGTTGCGATATGTTCCTTCTGATATATGAGGGCTGTCAGATGCTATGTGCAGAGAAGACATGTTGTGAAAGTCTTGGTTGCATCGCAGAGAGTCAAGGCCCGTACGTAACACACTTGTGCGGAGGCTGGTCATGATCGGAGACGTGTTCGTCGCCACGATTATAATAGCCGCCGATACTCAAGCTCACTCCGCGGCCGCGTCACAAGTTCGGACCCAGGGCACCGAGAACACATCGGTCACCGGTCACCAGGCTTGTCGTAGTGGTTTGACGAGACTCCAAAGTGCGCACTAGCAGACTGTATCAGTCCTTACCCCATGCTTGAGCTGGTACTTACCTGCGAGGATGTAAGAGTGTCGGAGACACTCGTAGTGTATGGCCTTAGAAGTCACGCCGGAACTGCTCTGAGCTCGTTCTATTCGGTAGAACCAGTGGGCAGTTGGGCGAAGTACAAGTTAAAAGACAAAGAGAAAAACCTCGTCGCATCGCCCCTCATCGATTCGGCCGCGATGGCTTACTTAATTCCGCATCACGTGTAGATCCCTTACACCCTCCCCCTCTGATCCAAGGCGCGGGGTGTGAGCTTGAACGGAACGTATCGAGTGCGGCACGCGCGTGATGCCGAGGTAGACGAAAGGGTTTTGGCCGGAGTGTGAGGTGGGTAGGAATGAGTAGCCGGAAAGGGCATTGAGACAGAACAGGGAATGGGCCGGGCAGCGACACACAGACGGGCGTGGACTGGGTCTACAGTTTTCGACCACCGCTGATACCTATGCGGACGGTGCGCTGTCAGCGGTAACGTTCGGGTCATCGACGGGCATGATGGTTTCCCCGGTGGAGGGGCCCGCCGATGCACCCTGGGTGCTACCACTGGCGGCGGAGTTGACCGTCGTGCTCGGAGGTGCCTCGATGGAACTGGCGGTCGCAATGATTGCGAGATCAGCAGCCCCAGGATTAGCAAGAGCGCGCATGTCTGTGAGGAAGTCGGAAGCCCATTCCCGGTACCGGTTGGCAGCCCGCTCCCCAACACCACTCTGGGCGAGGTGGCGAACGACACTGTCTCGAGTGATCTCCCCCGCAGGTCCTGGCATCGGCGCCGTCAGCAGGATATTGTCTGGGCGAACGTCGAGCGAGCGCAGGACACTGGGGTAGATGTGGGGTCCCATGCCGAATATTCCGGCTATTGTACCGAGGATGATTGTTTGCAGATCCACGCGTTCGCCCTTGGGGTAAACGAACTGCATGATCTCGCGGAATGTTTCAACCTGGCGGCCAACAGGCAGCCCGTCGGCTTCATGATGAATACCGGGGAACTGGAAGTCAGGGTTCGCCTTGTAGTACTTGTTCCAGTATTTGCGAGGGTGGAGACCAGTGGGTGGCTCTTTTGCAGGCGGCTCCACATTGGTCTCCGTCGTTTTTGCTTCGGGTTCCCGCGTCGTTCGGGGCTCGATACGCCTGTTGGACTGGGGCGCGCGAGGTCCCGGGTTGTTGTACCGACGAGGGTTGTACGGACCCGGCGCCATGTTCGCGTAGGGTGGCAACGGTATAGCTGGCATGCCCGCCGGCCCCCCCCCACTGAGAACATCGCGCCGTAGGCACCAACAGGAGGCGGAGGAACCGGGCGGAACACGGGGCCCAAGGAGGAAGCACCAGCGGGGGGACCTTCGCGGAGACCCCGCAGCTCATCCTCGAGCTCCTCGATGCGCAAACGCATACGCCCGGCGGCCCCATCCGTGGGGATGTCCGTGGCGTCGAACTGGGCGTCGAGGTACCCCTGCTGGTAAGCCTCGGCGCGGCCCGTCACGGCAGCGTGTGCATCTTGCGTGCGGCGTGCGGCATCATACGCGCGGACGCCGTTCGACATCGCTGACTGCGCATGGCGGATATAGCTTGAGCACGTCAAACACCCGTGGGGGTGGACGACGGCGTTGAGCTGGGTGTTGTGCACGCACGGTAGCGTGCGGGCAAGACGACCCGGCGAGGTAGAGCGGTCAGACCGGGTGCGCTCGCGGGAAGCAGTACGCCCTCGGTGGGTCGGGCTGCGGTCACGGCCGCCGCTGCGGTCGCGACGCCTCGTGGGCGTGCGGTCACGGCCGCCGCTGCGGTCGCGACGCCTCGTGGGCGTGCGGTCACGGTGAGGGCTGCGGCCGCGGCCATCGTCACCAGTGGTGTCCATAGAGCCACTGTCGACCATAACTGGCAAGGTCGGGAAGATGATGGGCGGTGGCGGTGCTTCGGGCCTCGAGGCGAGAGATTGAGTTGGGAGAGATAAGCGGGGAACGTGGAGGACACGAAGCGCGGCTTATAGAGCCTGAAAATTGTAAGGCACGTGGCGCCGTCAGCCACACGTGTACCCGGGACGAGCCGTGGGTCACGAGGAGGCCTGCCGGCGGCGCGGGCCCATTACACCCTTCGACGACTTACTGGACGAACCCTTCGGGAGCAGGCGCCATTGGTCACCTGTCAGTCCCTGCAGTTCGAGATACGCATCGAGGGCTGCCAGGTCCCTGCAGTTTGCGTAGGACTCCCAGGTGAAGTCACCATCAGCCCAGGACACCAGGAAAGATGGTGAGTTCCCTTTCCACTGGTGAGCAACGATCTCCGAAACAAGCTGCTCATCATCGGCTTGCCCGAAGTCGTAGAATACGGCCACATCCCGCCCCGGAAACACAGCCTCATCATTGGCTTCGTGGCGCCGTAGCCGCGAGACGTGGAACGTCGGGTGGATACGGCGCTGTTTCAATTCCAGCGGGAGGTCGAGCGTGTAATCGGAGGAGTCAGGATGGGCCTGTAGAACGGTGTAGGGCCCGATGTACCGTGGGGTGAGTTTTTTAGCCCGCCCCTTCGGCAACGCGAGGTTCTCCGTTGACAAATACACCTTTTGGCCCACGAGGGAGTCACCCGCAGGGTCCAAATCGCCGCCACGGCGTAGGCGATTCGCATAGTGGGTTTGGAGAACCCGACTAGCGATGATCGCGTCATGCGCCGCAGCGAGGTTATCAAGTGCTCGCTCGGCAAATGCACGCACCCCAGGCATCGTCGGCGTGTCCGTCAAGGACCTTGTCATGCGCGGCATGTAGCCGCTATTTAGCTCGAAAGGTGCAAACCCAGTGGATGCGCTTATACTGGAGTTTACGGCAAATTCCATGAGGGGCAGCTGCGCGACCCAATCAGTTTGGTCAGCGTTAACTGCTCCTCGCAGAATCTGCGATATGGTGCGTATAGCCCGCTCGGATGCACCGTCCGTTTGAGGGTGGAATGCGGTGGACATGAGCATCTGGCTTCCTAATAGCCGGTTCATATCGCTCCAGAATCGGGACGTGAATTTAGTGTCCCGATCAGATACGATTGAGGACGGTAAACCATGGAGACGCACGATCTCGCGGACGTATAACCACGCGAGCTCGGACGCCTTCGTGGTGGTGCGTATGGGGATGAGGTGAATCATTGATGTCAGTCAATCGATGACGACCCACAGATAGTCATAGCCATCTGACTCCGGGAAAGGACCGACAAAGTCCATCCCTATAGAATCCCAAGGACGAGTGGGTATTGGCATGCTATGTAGAAGTCCTTGGGGTTTTTGTGTCGCTGACTTGGTGGTCTGACAGATGCCACACGTCGCACAGAATTTCGCAATGTGCTTCCCAAGATCGGGCCACCAGTACCAGCGGCGAACGTAATCGGAAGTGCGACGTGTCCCCATGTGCCCGAGCACCGTGTGGGCATGATCGAGCACAATCTCGCGAAGCGATCGACGCCGTACACGGGCATCCGAGATGCATAGGACGTCTTCACTACCCCCCCGGCGCATCCAGAGGAGCCCGTCACGAAGCGTGAATGCACGGTGCTCCCCAGGATGTGTAACAATTTTCGAAAAGAACTTGTCATCTGCATACGAACTGCGCAGTACGGCTGGCAGGTCCAACGCCTGTTCCACGACCTCGTTAAGCGGGCGTGGACCGCTCGCGGGGGCAGCGGTGACCGTCGGGTCCAACCCACCACGTGGCGGTAGTGTGATAGTGAGCGGACGGTGACGCGCAAGCTCCTCGGCTTCAGCTCCGCGTGACTCATGGGGCTCCATTATGCGTCGTGCGCGTAGTTCGGACACCTGAGCGAGCGACAGGGTGTCACCAAGCGGGTCCAAACGGACATCAGCCGATACAAGGTCGTATGGCTCGTGGAGTACATCCGCGCCCTCGTTCGTGAAATACCGGGAGAACGAGTCCGCGACGAGGTTGGTCGAGCCCTGGACATATTCAACTGCGTAGTCGAAACGGCCCATGTATTCGAGCCAACGCTCAAGTCGCGGTGACAACTTGCGTTTATCTCTCAGGAAGGTGAGTGCCTTATGGTCCGTCACAATCGTGAAGCGACGGCCAATAAGTTTGTCCTCCCAGCGTAGCAAAGCTTCGATCACACCCAATGCTTCCATCTCAAATGTGAAGTAAGCATGTTGGGCATTGGTGAATTTCTTCGACATAAATCCGGCCGGGCGACACGAGTCCCAGGTAGGTCCCTGGCCATATACAGCTCCGACACCGGAGGTGGATGCGTCCGTGATAACCCAGATATGTTCTGGTTTGGTCACGTCGATTGGTCTTAGAATTGGTGTCTTACAGGCTAGTGCTTTGATGGATTCAAAACTTTTCTGGTGTATGGGCCTCCAGTTGAATGACTGGCCGTTGCGCGTCATCCCACTGAGAGGACTCATATATGCAGACACATCAGGCATAAAGTGCGCGAGGTATTGCACGAGGCCAAGGAATCGCTGAACTTCGTTGTAGTTCTGCGGCGTCGGCCACTCCCGCACCCGACTCATCTTATCGACATCAGCATGGAGACCCTTGTCATCTATGAGGTGGCCAAGGCAGTCCATGTTTTTCGAAAAGAGGTCACATTTGTGTAGACTCAAGAATAGGTGAGCGAGGCGTAACTTCGCAAACACCCAATGTAGGTCTTCCACATGGGCTTCGATCGTAGTTGAGAATATAAATATGTCATCGAGATATACGTGCACGCAGATCCCGATTTTGTCTCGGAAAATAGCGGTCATCAGACTCTGGAATGTCGAGGGCGCGTTGCAGTCCCCTTGTTGCATCACCGTACTGTAAAAGGTTCCATAAACCGTCGCGAAGGCGGTTTTAGGGACGTCCTTTTCATCAATGCGGATCTGTTCGTATGCGTCGGACATGTCTAATTTACTCCGATATTTGGCAGCCGCAACATCATTCCTGATCTGATCTTGGTCAGGGAAGGGAGTGACGTCTTTGACCGTATTATCGTTTTGTAGCCGGTGGTCGACCACGGTGCGTATAGTCCCATTTTTCTTTGGGATACAAAGGAGGGGTGCCGCCTGCCCGACATGACAGGGCACCCACCAACCAGCCTCAGTGTACCGTTTAATCTTCTCAAGGAGCTGCGGCTTCAGAGAGTCCGGGCACTTGGGGAGATAATAATGATGACGCATAGACTCATCAATGAGGGGAATCGAGTGATTAACTTCGCGCCATGGGGGCAGCCTCGAGGGGACAGCCTGCATGAGGTCGGCGTTATCACTCATTAATTGGTCTCGTATTTTCTGTAATTTCTCTGATTCCTCCTCGAATTCCGTGCTCTCGGACACGGTTATCCGATGCAGACGGACACTTTGTTCGCGTGCATCAGCCTGGCCAGCGTTGTCGGCTAGTCAGGTTTGAGTGGTTGTTCCACCGCTCGTTCCTGCCGCTGTGGTGGTGACACGACGTGGAGTGCGGCGGATGCGGCGGTTTGCGCCGTGTTCCTCCTCCTCTGGGTCGAGCGCACGCACAAGCACACCATTCACATGTAGGGCGCCCGCACCGAAGTTGAGGACAGCCCCAAAACGTCGCATGAACGGAGTCCCCAAGACCACATCATAGCGGTCGAGGTTCACGACGTCGAGGTACACATCATGCGCAGCGTCACCCAGGGTCATCGAGACCGTCGCGCCAAAATTAATGCGCGAACGGCTCCCGACGCAACCTAGTTGTAACAACGCAGGGTTCTCAAGTTCAACGATCGAGAGACCCGCAATGCGGGCGAAGTCCGGCGACACTGAATCAGTGGTGCTACCAGAGTCGAAGAGGACAAGAGCCCGCAATCCATTCACGGATACATACGCCGTCAGACAAGTCTGCGCCAGGCGCGGGAGATCGGGGCGTCGCCCGGCGGCGTGCCTCCGGACCGTCGCGCGAGTAGCGAGGCCGAGGCCCGAGACAGCGACTGGTGCCACGGCCATCGCACGTAGAGCAGCAGTGGGCACGGAGGACGGCGCCGCGGTGTCGAGGTCCGACAGCGCCGATGCATACGCGGGCGGGGGTTGGGGCAGTGGCGGCGACAGGACTTGTTGCAGGGCCGCGCTGACAGAAAGCGAGGAAGGGTCGTCGATCCCGTCCCACTCGACAGGGTCGACCAGGCGCGCCATAATGTCGGCCTGATTCTCAAAGCGGGCGCAAACGCCGTCGCGCCGCTCATTGAAAGCGTGCGCATGACGGCGCACCACGTCATAGTGGTCGGTATACATTTGGCGCTGATCGACTAGGGTCTGCAGGAGCTCGCGGCGCGCCCAGCGCAACTCGCTGTGCATTGTGTTGATGCCTTGGCGAGCATCCGCGAGCGCGGCGTGGAGCAGGCGACACCGCGACTCCAGGACAGTGTTGCGCCCAATCAAATTGTGAACACCGGCAACAACGTCCGGCGGACAGTGGGGAAGTCCCGTTACCCAGAGGTCGAGAGAAGCCCCACTGTCAGGCTGACTCGCGGTATCATCATGCAGGCCGGGCACGTCGATAAGCATGGGAAGGTCGTCAGGGTCGCTCAACGAGCCGTCATCCCCAGGAGGTGCGTCACTGGACATTGACGGGGTTCTCGAGCGGGGCGCGGCAGTACATGCTCGGTGGCGTGCAGCGAGCATGCCACTGAGTAGGAGGCGTGCCGGGTTGTGGTCCATGGACCCGACGACATCGTCCTCCGGGAGTCCCGCTGCAATCGAGGCGATCGCAGCGTCAATCTCCAGGCCGAGGACGGTACGCGTAGACGTCCACGAAGGCGAATCGCCACCCGACGGCTGCCTGATAGATGGAGAGGAGCGGGTGGAAGGAGCAATTAATTCGGTGATGTCGTCGACGTCCGTTACTACGCGCATGGCGCCGTAGTAAACGGCGTCTTCGGCATCGTAATAGTCCTCGGCGTAGTATGGGACAACCTCCTCGTCTACATCGTACTGGGAACCCTCCAGGGTGACGTACTCCGAGGGAGTGTCAATGGCAGGTGAGCCCTCAACGTGCGGGCGAGACGTGGCCGGGTCAGCCACCGGGGACTCAGGGTCGGAGGGCACATCCAGAGGACAGCCCTCAGCCTCCGGGGAATTGTCCTCAGTGTCACCCCCACCTTCGATCACCCGGGCCGCATGCAACCCTGGTTGCGCGGGGTTCGGGCAATTTCTCGAGATGTGTCCGAATTCACCACATCGGTAACACTGTACGTCCGTGTGGTTCTGGGTAGGACGATCACCAGTCCGCGGCCCAGAACTATTGGTCTGGTGCGGTAATTGGGGATTTCGCTGTGGTGGTCCCTGCACCAGCGGGCGTGAAACAGGAGGCGTAGTGAATCGCACCGCAGGCGGGCCTGCAGGACGAGACTGGTACGGGGCACGCGAAGGCCCGGGGCGCGACGACGCAACGTTCACATGCGTCGCAGTCGGTCGCGCGGGATGTCGAGCATGATAGGTATTAACGACCTTATTATTGTGTTCCTGCTGCAAAGCCGCACCTCGCAGGGCACGCAGGGGTGTCCCTTCAATGGTAACGTCCTTGGAGCGGAACAGCGGCACTGCAATTTCACTAGGCAGCGTCTCTGTGAATTTACGCGCGAATGTGTAGTCATCAGGGTACTGGGGCATACGCCCGGCGTATCGCACGAGCGTATCCCACAGCCCACTGACTCCATCATCACGGTCAAATTTCACATCATGGAATTTATCAGCCGCAGATCGAGCAGTGGCATGGTGCAGGAAACGTTCAAACAGAGCACATACACCATCGACGAAGGTCCAATTCCATGCAATTGAGTTATCTATTGTATCGTTGTACCAGGTAGCGGCCTTCCCTTTCAGGAATTGGCCGAGTATCTGCAGTCGCTCTTCGTCAAGATTGTCCCCACCTAGGCGGTAGAGACGCATCCAACGGAGAAGAGTTTTGAGCCACGACTCAAATATCTCGTAGTCATCCTCACCCGAGTACTTGTCAGGAGGGGGAATATTCTTGAGATTCTTTAATATAGGGTTTTCGGCTAACCGAGCGTTCAGTCGTGACTTTATTAGTCGACGAATGTTACGCAGGGCTTCGCGTTTGAAATTGTCGCCCATATTATCAGACCACGATGGAGTGGCCGGGTAATATGGATTGCGACCACTCGCGTTTGGGAGGTAGGAAGGACTTCTCGTTCGGCGGCGATCCTCGTCGTGCGGGCGGTGTCCCCGGCGTCCACCACGGGGTTCACCGACGTCGTCATCAGACGAGGAGTCGCCCGGGTCTGGTGGTCCCCTGTGGCGATTACCTCGGTCACGGTCGCCAGGCCCCCCGCTCCGGTAATGGTTAGGGAGGCCGATACCATCACGACCGTGGCGGGAGTCACGTCGGTGACCCGAGTCCTCATCGCTGTCGTCACCGTCCGGGGGCTCCGCAGGAGGCGCCGCGCCACGCCCTTGCGGACCGTGGCGTGATTGCAACATATGCGGGGGTGTTTCCCGGTCAACAGGCGGGTCTTCCCATAACTGAGACGGTTCGTCACTTCGGGCGCGACGTTGAGGGTCGGCCCTTCGTCCACTCGCAGAGTCGTCGCCACGGCGTGCTTGGGATTGGGGTCCATTGTGTGGACTGAGGCTGCCTTGACCACCGTCGCGGGGATCCACTGGGGATCCTCGTGGGGGTGGGTCAACATAGTCCTCATCACGGAATGGCGACGGTTCGCCGCGGTACCCCTCGCTCGGTACAGATATCCCCTGTCCGTGGTCCGAGGGTTCCGGCAGCGGCGTGTTGATGCCGTGCATTTTGCGATAACGGAGGATGCGGTCGCGTAGGTGGGTGACCGACAGGCCGACCTCCGTGCGTAGTTGCTGAGAGCGCTGTAACGCGGTGTGTGCCTCGCGTGTCGAGCGATGGCTGTAGGCCACTGCCTGGTTCGCGACACGCTCCACCGCGCCGATGTTGTTCTCGAACGAGTTTAACAGGGCGTCAGCGTCCGCCCAGATCCCAGCTAGCTCCTCACCAACGGGGTTACGGTCCGATGTCTCCCCTGGCTGACCCGTCGTGCGGAGTCGCTCGGTTTCATCATCGGACCCGTGGACCTCGTGGTCGTCGTCGGTGGCACGGTTCTGCTCGGCGGTAGAGCCCGTGGTAGGTATCGGATCGTCCCCGGTGATGTGGGTCAGCGAGGACTGATCGTCATGGGGAGTGGTCTCCCCGTCCTCGTCGCCGCCTGCCAGAGCGCTATCGCGGCTCCTGGTGGTGACTGACGGGCCAGACGGGGGATCCTTTTTGGGGTTGTTTTTCTTTTTTGTAGGCGCCATGTTGGTAGTGTACCAGTGTCGCCAGGAGGGTGTGGGAAGAGCTGCCTAGCTGAGATAGGCTTCGACGAATAGGATTCGACGGCAAGAGCAAAAATGTAAGAGTGTCGGAGACACTCGTAGTGTATGGCCTTAGAAGTCACGCCGGAACTGCTCTGAGCTCGTTCTATTCGGTAGAACCAGTGGGCAGTTGGGCGAAGTACAAGTTAAAAGACAAAGAGAAAAACCTCGTCGCATCGCCCCTCATCGATTCGGCCGCGATGGCTTACTTAATTCCGCATCACGTGTAGATCCCTTACAGAGGAGGCCTATAGCTAGTGCAGCTATAGATCTAGAAGAAACGTAGACCCGAGGCAGATAGACCCAAGCTACTTTGGCCACCATCAGACGCGGCAGACTGTCTCTCGAGTTGTACTGGTACATTAATGATAGCACTGGCGGAATCTCAGCGACGGATCCGGAGACATGAACATGCACGACAGCTTTCAAAACCAATACTCGACAAGTTGAACGTTGAACATCGAATGCTTATGCGCACTGGATGTACCTCCAGACCTGGCGCTGTCCACCGTCCTCGGGCATAAGAAGTCCTACCTGAAAAGCAAGCGCCATTCGACATGTCGCTCCTACGCACACAGGCCAGCGCGTGTACTCACCGTCTTCTCGGGCGTGCTCCAGTCGGGAACTTCAAGATGCAGCAAGTAGTTCGTCTCCGGCCACCAGACGCTACGTATCAGACATGGCTGTCAACCGGTGATCCTGAAGTGTAATGGTGGGCCCTACCGTAGGGTCCTTTCCTGCTCGTTGATGTCCACATTCCAGCTCGCAGGGAAGGTGGTCCCGATGACCGCTGCGTTATTGCGCATCGCATCCTCGACCATCGCATACCGATTGGGCTCCGCGTGGTTCCGAATCATGTATCCCGAGCCGCTGTGGATGAAATCCCACTATCGCGCAGCGCCACTTGACAGTCAGCAAGCATAGCGAACCACCGGCCCGGACAAACACATACTTTTTGGGAAGACGCACCACGAAATGGGGCACCGACGAGCGGCCTCCTGTCTCCTTTCGCAAGGTCAAGTGCCGTTCCGCTCATGGCATTCACCAGGAAATACGTCCCGGCCTTCCACGGCCCCGCCGGCATGCAGGGGATGCATTTCCACGACTGGCGCAGCTGGTCGGTGCTCCACTTCACGAGCTCAGCCTGGTCCGCGAGGCCCACGACGAACGTGGTCTCTGCCCACGCGATCCTGGACAGCATGGGCAGCCGCGCTGGACACATGCGACGGGCGGACATACCGTATTGCGTACTCTTCGCCGTCCGTGTGCATCTTGTACACGTTCCATGCGACGGGGAACGGCGTCGCGATGACGGGCTCTCCGATGTGCACCTCCCGCACTGTCAAGTAGCGGTCGTCGGAGGAGAGGTTGCGGATGATGTTCCCCTCGCCGCTGGGCGTGAACTCCCACTGGATGCGTAAGAGTCAGCTATGCATGGTGTATGGCAGGGAGCTGCGCGTCCGGACGCCACACCTGCTGGTTCTGCCCACCATGGAGCGGATATGCGAGGATAGATCTCCCATCGTAGCCGGCCAGGTCGAGCGCGGACCCGTTCTCCGAGTTAAGGAGGATATAGGTACCGGAAAATGAGTCGTCGAACTAGGTCATTTTACTGCACTGCGGGCTGATAGTTGTGTGAGATATCAGTCCAGGAGGTCTTGAACACAACTGTTATCTTGCAATTGTCGGGTTTTTTGATCCAACGCGAAGCGTCTGGGGTACAACTACCGTCAGTCCACGACTACAGAGGGAGGAAAGACGCCTCGAGTAGGTGTGCGCGGTGGTCGTTCGGTTCAGACCCCCTTAGAATCGCGAGGAGCGTACTTGGCCGGCATAACGTGAATCAAGTGCATTTTAGGAAACGAAGTGGCTAAACGTAAGTTCACAACGTAATACAGCTGCATACTGCCATGAGCGCCTGCAGCAATACATATTCAGCACAACACGGGCAGGATCATCATCAGCATAACTTAGGCTTCTTTCGTCCACCCTCTACGTCGACGCAGCATCACGCACCCGCGGTATCCTCGTGACAGTCGTAATGGTCGTGATGGCCGTCGTCGTCGTCGTGCGCGTCGTCGTGACACAGTCGCGCTCCTCCGCGACGATCACCGTCTCCGTTGTGATCGGCGGGACGTGCGCGCGCGCGGTCCGCTCCCCCGCCGGCTCTGCACAACGCACGAAGCGCCAGAGCTCCCCGCCCGCGCCGGGCGTCGTATGCACCAGCTGCGCCTGCGCCGCACCGTCAGCCTCCCCACCGACACACGAACACGCAGAGACACGCACCTTGTCGCCCCCGCCGTCCGCAAGCGCAAGCACGAGGTCCGTATCCGCCCACGCGATCCGCACCGCGCCCTCCCGCTCGTCCGCCTGCACGCGCCAGCTCGCAGGGAACGGCCCCGCGCCGACCGCCGCGCCCGCGCCGAGCCCGTCCGCGGGCACCAGGAACCGCTCCGCGGACGCGGCGCTGCGGATCGTGTACCCCGCGCCGCTCGGGACGAACTCCCACTGCCCCCGGGTCAATCACACGCAAAGAGCGGGGAGGCGGGGCGAGGCGCACCTGCTGGTTCGCGCCGCCGTGCGGCGCGAAGCCGACCACTGTGCGCTGCGCGGCTCCGCAGAGGTCGAGCGCGGCGCCGCTCTGCGCGTTCTGCAGCACGTACGTGCCGGGCATCCATGCGGCGTGCGTCTGCTCGCTCTCGCGCGGCTGCAACGCAGGCGCGGGCGGGCGCGGGCGCAGGCTCGGGCACTGGTGCCGGCTGGGGCTCGGGGCCGGGCAGGAATCCGTGCGGCGGGGCGAGCCCGGGAGGCGAGCTGGGCTCTGCGTCATCTTCGCGGGCGTCGTGCGGGACGGGCGACAGAGGGCGCGCGAATGGCTCTTCGTACGACTGGGAGATGCGGCGCGGCTCTGCGCGGGGCGTCGCTGCAGGCTCTGGCTCCCGTGCGCCTGCCTCGAGGTCGTCCAGTCTGAGACCAGCCGTATCGGGGTACACGTCGACCTGCAGCGCGGGTTGTACAGCCGGCTCGGGCTGGTTGATGCTCTGGTGTGGCATTGGAGTGGGTTCGACGTTCCGGGACGCCGCCCGCGGCGCCTCTGAGCCGGGCATGTACTGGGAGGTGACGGAGGTGGTGGTCGAGGTGGTCGAAGCGCGGTCGATGGGCGACGCGCGCCGCCTGGGAGAGGAGGACGAAGAGCTGGGGGCGTTTCCCATGGTGGTTTGAATGTGCTGTGGGGGTGCTGGGGGTGCAGAGGAAGATGCTGGAGGCTTGGAGGGCTGGTGAGAGTGCCGGAGGCGTCTTCTTATGCGGGAGAGGGAGAACATAGTGCATCTGCGGGCGAGCTGGGCTGTCCACACACGCTGCGGGGTGTGTCCTGCACGAGGCCGGATCCGCTCCCTGCGTGCAAACTGCTGGCCACGGTCTGGAGTGTGCAGGCGGGCAGCGACGGGGGAGAGGTTGGGCAAATTACCGCATCACCATGTGGCGGTGACGACAACGCGGCTTGGTGGGGCACATTTTGACTGGATCTTCTCACCGAAAGGAACCCGCTTCTGGGGAGTTTGAGGAGTTCCAGGTGATAGTGCTACTTGCAGCTGCAGTGATGTGCTGGAAGCCGGAAGGGGAATGCAGTCACTGAGTCAGTGCAAGCGAGAGCGTGTTGGCAATGTCAATCACGCACCGCCCGAGCTGCAAATCTCTCTGGACACATGGATCTTATCCAAACGTCAGGACTGCACGCTGTATGAGTACTGTCGTCAATTGGAGACGCAGATACTCTTCCGTATAATGTGCACTAAAGGTGAAGAGTACGCAGAGTACTTACTTTATTTAAATACCAGCGTAGGATACTTATGATCATGGACTCGGAGGAGGAGGAGGATCTGCAGATTCACGCCCAGACGCGCTTTCCCGTGACCGCACCTCGCAGTAAGCGCCCAATCTTGCCTCTCCCCCTCAAGTCGACTTCCCAGCTCCTTGCCGCCTGCTTTCTCCCTGTAAATTCCCCTACAGCACAACCATGAGCGAAGAGGCCGAGGATGTCAAGCCCAAGATCAACATTGTCATCAACTACGAGGGCCAAAGTCCGTCTCGCCACCCGCCTTTTCGCGTCTCGCCTGCTGACGACGCCGCATTTTAGCATGCACTGTAAAGGTCAAGCCTGGCATGCCATTCAAAAAGGTCTTTGACGCCGCGGAGGTGAGCTGCTGTGTGTCTCAATGCTATGTTCCGCCTCCTGACGCTCTGCCGTGTCAGAAACGCTTTGGCAAGGATCCCGGTACGTATCTTCTACACAAAGGACACTCCGGGGCGGGCTGACGCAGCGTAGGGACATTCAAGTTCTCGTGGGACGGCCAGCGGGTGCGCCCTGACAGCTCGCCCGCGGAGGTGCGTGCGACGCGTCTTCAGTTCCGACGCGCGATCTGACGCTTCTCGCAGCTCAATATGGAGGATGGCGACACCATCGACGCGTTCCTGGAGCAGGTCGGCGGAAGATGGGCGCATGCCCGTATATGAGACGGTGCATGGTGTCGCTCTGGGTCTTACATTATTCGCAGAACTTATTCTTGCTCTGAACCGTACTTACTCGCGTCGTTATTTCCGGTAGAGCGCACAGACGCCCTGTATCCATTCTTCTTTGCGTGTTACTAGCGTGTCGGCGTGCCTCCGACAGCATCTTCTCGGGGGGAGCGCTGTTGTAGCTGCCGTCGAACAGAGTCGGAAGAGATGGCGGTAACGGTCCAGGTCAACACATTAATGTCCATACTAGTACGGCGCTGTACCAGTCCCGCGAACGTCAGCACCACGTTCAATGAATTGAAGGACTTGCGCAGCGAAGACCTCGGGCTCAAATCCCCCCACTAGGTTGATTCAGCGTGATTGACGAGTATCTGCGCATTCATCCGCCACCTAACTACATCCATCGTCTCGTCGGTTGCAAAGTCGTAGAGCATCGTGGCGGTCGGTCACAAACTAGTAGCATAGGACCCCCGACAATCCCTATTGATGTCTGATGCCGCCGGAGGTCGATTTCGGGGATTTCAAAATGGCCAATTCCGGGGATTTTCATCTAACATTCGGCCGGGAAGCTGATTTTCGGGGTTTTGTTGGATCTAACCTAAAAATGGCTCAATTTCGGGGATTTTATGGATCAAACCTCCAAAAAGCCCACAAAGTGCTCACAGATGCTCTGGAACAGTGATAAAAACCTTTACAAATGTGTTTTTTCAATATTTCCTGCCAATCGCCACCGGACAGGTGAGTTTGCAACGGACGCGACGCCGCCTGATCGTGCTCGCCCGGCGACGTGGGCCGACCGGTAACCCGGCCTACACCTGATATTGAAGACATCACCCTCTGGGTAACCCCGCTCGGGCCGGACTGACCTCCGTCCAGCTGAGCGTGCTCGGCCTCACCTCCCCCGGGCCCGATCCCGGGCCTTCCGGGGATTCAGGGATCGGACATCCATCCACACCCTCCAATTTCGGGGCTCACAGGCATGTAAGAGTTCTGGTCAGCGCCCCCAAAATTCGGGGAATGGCATGTAAGATTTGTGTCCCGGAGGTCGAATTTTCGGGGATCTTGGATGAGACATGTATAGGGATTGTCGGGGGTCCTAGTAGCATACGCGCCTACTCCAGACGCCCTAGTGCCGCAGGCTGATATGACGGCCTTTCGAACCAAACATGACCTTTCAAGCTTCAAGCCTCACTCTGCAGTGACCACGACCCTCTCACGAGCAGGCAGCGGTACCAGTGAGGCCTATCTGAACACATACGCCATACCATGACCCGTGGAGTCGCTCTCCCGCCCGACGACGACGACGACGCGGTGCCGACGTACCATGCGCGCGCGTACATGCGCCAGCTGCGCGGCTGGCTCTCCTACGCGTTTGCCAGGTGCGTGCGCCCCTCTGCATGTATATATCGTCTGGGCAGACACTGATCCGAGTGACGCAGCGAGGCGTTCGTCGTCGTCTCCGTGACGTTGTTTTTGCCCATCTGTCTGGAGCAGTTCGCGAGGTGTGTCTGTTGTGCTGTTTGTGCCCGGCCCGCAGGCGGGATATGCGACGAGTGATGTCTGGGTCGCTCAGGCGGACAGTCGTGCGGCTCCGACGACTTGATTCATGGTCGTGACATGTGGATAGCTATGCCTTTTGGCATCCCAGCCACAGAGCATGGCTGTCCTCGGCGCGCCGCCAAGTAGTCTTCATCGGCCGCGTCGTTCAGGATTTGTGGGCGGCTCAACTTTAGTGGTTAGCTGATAACCTCTGTTCCAGAGACAACGGGTATTTCGAGCCAGAGCGCACCCAGCGATGTACAGCTATCTCTGAAAGCAATACAGGCATAGTAGTGATGGACGAGGCTCGCTGTGTAGTGAAACTCGGGTGGATGTGGATCGACAGCGCAAGCTTCAGGTCCGTGTTGCCCATTTCCCTTCAGAGCGCGAGACAACTGATAGAATGGCTAGTCTGTATGTGAACTCGACATCCGTGGCCCTGCAGGCTCTCACCGTCATCTCCATGGGCGGGATAGCAGACCATCGTCAGTGGTGCTTTCGCCTCCCACAAATAGCATATGCTCTACAAGCACACTGATGCGCTGTTCGGCCTCTACCACAGCGCCTCATCGCAAAAAGCTGCTCCTAGGCTTTGCCGCACTGGGGTCGATCTCCGCGATGCTCTTCCTAGTCCTCCCCTCGTCCTCTCCCATGTGGCCCCTCATCGCGCTGCTGGGCATGTGCGCCTACGTCAGCTTCGGCGCGTCCATCGTCGCGCTCAACGCATACCTCCCCGCCCTCGCACGCGCCTCCCAAGAAGTCGTCGCGCAGCGCCTCGCGCTCTTCCGCCTCGTTCACTCGCAGGACGCCGGCCCCCCGCCGCACGCCGACGCCGACGACGCCCCGCTGCTCGCGCCCGACGCCGCTGCAGCGCAGGCCGCGCACGATGCGGCGCTGTCGGGCGTGACGGCACGCCTCTCTGCGCAGGGCGTGGCGTACGGGTACGCTGCGGGGATCACGATGCTGCTGCTTGCGCTGCTCCCCGTGCGCGCGCTCGGCGGCTCGACGGCCGCGCTGCGGCTCGCGGTCGGGCTCAGCGGCGTCTGGTGGGCGCTGTTCTCGCTGCCCGCGGCGGCGTGGCTGCCGGGCGCGGCGAAGGGCGCGCGGGCAGAGGAGGAGGAGGAGGAGGTGCGAGAGTGGCGTGCGGGGCGGGAGGTTGTGCGCGCGTGGGTGCGCCTGGGCGGGATGCTGCGGTGGCGCGAGGTCGCGCGGCTGCGGAACACGTTCACGTACCTCGGCGCGTGGTTCCTGCTCTCGGACTGTGAGCGCGGCAGTGCTAGTCGGTGTGGCGGGCGGGGGTGCTGATGCCGCGTAGGCTTCTCGACGATCACGAACACCGCGATCCTGTTTGCGAAGACGAGCCTGCACATGCCTGCGTCGGCGCTCATCGTCGTCGCTGTTCTCTCGCCCATCGCGGGCATTGCGGGCTCGCTCTTCTGGGCTGGGCTGCAACGGCGCCTCGGCTGGACGACACTCCGGACGCTCGTCGTGCTTGTCGTGCTTGCGTCGCTCCTGCCCCTGTATGGCTGCCTCGGGCTCCTGCCGGCATTTCGGAGCGGCAGGCTGCCGGGTGGGCTCACGACGCCCGTCGAGATGTATGTCTTCGCTGTGTATTGGGTGAGAGCGTTCGTGTCCTATCGGAGCACATGGTGCTGAACACGATGTGTGTGCGCACCCCAGGGCTTTGTCTACGGGGCGTTTGCGGGCTACTCTCGCGCGATGTACGCCGAGTTCATCCCGCCCGGCGAGGAAGCACGCTGGTGCGTTCGATCTTGTGCGATGCCAATCGGCGCAGACGTCTGACCAACACGATACTACAGGTTCGGACTGTTCTCGATCACGGACAAGGCATGTTGTTTTACCGCCTTGCAGTGTCGCGCTGACGCTGACCTGCGTGTGCGCGCTGCAGTCGAGCTCGTTCATCGGCCCGCTGATCGTCGGCATCATCTCGGACGCGACGGGTAACATCCGGTGGGCGTTCATCTTCCTTACGGCGATGATCTGGCTCGCGGTGCCAGTGCTGATGAGCGTCGACGTCGAGCGGGGGCGGGAGGACGCGCGCACGTACTCGTATCATACGACGCGGTAGGTCATGTTTCACATAGCTTCCTGGTCGACTACCGATCGCATGGCGCATGGCGACGTGGGACTCTGGTGTTCGTAAACGGCTATAATAACGATGAATATTCTTGGAGGACGGCGTGAAGTCACGGGTCGATGACTCCCGCGGTGTGGTGCTAGGAAAGGAAAGTGTAGTCTTGCTGAGCGCTGAGTGCTGCCAGTGGCCAGACTGCCTCCCTCTCGGAGTCCGAGTCGTTCGGCCACACGTCCATCACGGAACGTGGGGCTCTTGGGAATTCGAAGCCACCAAGAGCCTCCGGGGAGCTATATAAGAGCCCCTCTGTGATGCCCCACCTGGCCTATCGTTATCGCCATGTTGTCTACAGCGCTCTTGCGCCTGCTCTTGTTTTCATTGACGGTAGTGTTCTGCACTGGCTCGCAGCAAGCGACGTTCGGCATACCCTCATTCGACCAGCCTGCGTCGGAAGAGAATGGCTACCAGCTGAAATGGCCCGTCAACAAGGTCGCTATCATCGGTGCCGGCCCCGGGTGCGTTATCTTCTTCCTATACAATGCGCATGGTATCATCGTGCTGATTGCGCGCTCAGAGGCATGCTCGTCTACCGCGAGCTCACCCAAGCGGGCTTCCAAGTGCACGTCTTCGAGCGTGACGACGTGCCCGGGGGGAACTGGCACTACACGGAAGAGACACCCGTGGATGCGCCTATCCCGAACGCAGACATCGCAGTGGGCGACTACGTCCCGTCATATCCACCTCCGGACGTCCAGCTCCCCTACACGGAAGAGATACACGGCGCCGCCGCAGAGCACAGGAGACAGCACCGCGCCCCGAAACCTGTGTGGGACAGCTTGACGTTGAATGCCCCAGCTGTACGTGCGGCTCCTCCATTTTAATTCGGCGAGCAACGAGCGATCTGACATGTTGTCTCTGCGAAGCCTGTGCAACAGGTACCGGCTCCTCCGACCTTCCAGCGGTCCTCCACCATTGACATTAGTCACCCGTAGTTCACCGAGCTTCCCTGGCCAGTCGGGACACCGTGGGGTATGGCCACCTGTCACAGCGCATACCCACTCAGACTAACGGCGCGGCGCAGAGCTCCCGCACTGGAAGATGCGCAACTACATGCGCGCGTTCGCGTCCTTCCACGGCATCAACAGCAACGACAACAACCCCAACGTCTCCTACAACACGCGCGTCGAGCTCGTGAAGAAGCACCGTGACGCGCAGGGCAAGGAACGGGGGTGGATGGTGCTGCTCAAGGAGCTCGTGCAGACCGGTCCGGATACAGCACGGGCGACCTGGCGCGAGGAGGTGCGTCCCGTCCTTGCGTACTGTGCGCGGTGCTGCATACGTCCGCACAGGAATTCGATGCAGTCGTTGTCGCTACCGGCCGGTTCAATGCGCCCAACATGCCTTCGATCCCCGGCCTCGCAGAGCTCGCGCAGCGCTTCCCAGACCGCGTGCGGCATTCTCGACAGTATCGGCGCCCAGAGCCGTTCGCGAACCAGACAGTCTTGATCGTGGGCGCCGCTGTAAGTCGTCTGAAGTCAACGTACCGAAGAGCCTGAAAAGGCGCCTGACGCCGCCGCGCAGCTGAGCGGAAGCGAGATCTGCAGGGAGATAAATCCGTGGGCACACAAGGTCTATCAGTCGATTCGCGTATGTCGACTGACCGTCGAGACTGTCGCTGGCACGCTGATCCGAACACGGCACCCTCTAGCCTGATAATTGTGAGCAGACAACTTCGCTCACCGTATCGGTCCTGACTAAGCACGGTCATTGCAGCGACGAAGCTGCACTTCGACCTCGGCATGTACATACGGAGGCTGCCCGCGAACACCACCATCCTCCCGGAGATCAGGCGCTTCCTCCCGCCCGCCCCCGGCGCCGATATCTCCAGCGCGCAGATCGAGCTCGTGAACGGAACCGTGCGCGCCCGCCCTAGTTGGTAGTAGTGCCGCCCTTGCGCGCTGACGCCCATGCCTGTGCCGTCCCCAGATCGTCACGGGCGTCGACCGCATCGTGCTCGCAACCGGGTTCCGCTACTCGTTCCCCTTCCTGCCGCAGTACCACAACGCGTCCGTCGGGCCGGACGATCCAGAGGACGCGCCGCGCGGCGCCGTGCAGCCGCTCGTGACGGACGGCACGCACGTGCGCGCGCTGCACCTCGACTGCATCTCCATCGCCGAGCCCACGCTCGCGTTCATCAACAGTGCGCCCCCCTTCTCCCTCCCCTGCGCCCCTCTGACAGACGTGTGTGTGTGGCTGACGGCGCGGCGCAGTGAACACGGGCACGCAGACGTTCACGTACGCCGAGTACCTCGCGCTCGCGCTCGCGAAGGTGTGGGCGCGCACCGCGTTCCTCCCGCCCGCGCCGGAGATGTGGCGCCTGCACGCGGCGCGCGTGCGCGCGCGCGGCGGGTACGGGCGCCACCTCCAGTTCCTCGGCGCCGCGCGCCTCGCAGGCGAGTCCCGCATGCACTCCATCCATCCATTGGCTGACGTGCTGATGGATGGACGCACGGACGCGCGCAGAGAACGTGCGCTTCCTCGTCGCGTGGCTGAACGGCGCGGCGGTGCGGTACGGCGGGCGGCAGGTAAGTCTCTCTACCGTATCCTGTCCTGCCTGTCCTGCCCTGTGCTCGGCTCACCCCCGCCGTGCGCCAGATCGACAGCCTGCCAAAGGGGTGCGTGGCCGGACGTCCGGCAGGCAGCGGCCGACTGACTGACTCTGACTGCGCACCGGCATCCATTGACACACAGGGTCGGCGAGGCCGCGCTGTACTGGACGACGGCGCGGTTCGGCACCGTCCCCGTCGGCCTCGCGAACGGCAGCGCGTTGGCCGCGCTGGGGCTCGACCCGCCCTGGCCCGCTGCGCGCGACGGTTCTGTGGACGACGAGAGGGTGGCGGACCAGATCCTGTTCAACGACTGGTGGTGACGCCGCGCACGGTGCCGTCGAGTACGGAGTGCGTGCTCTATAGATGAGAGATAGCAGAGGATTGCAATGTATCGTCGTCCCTGCACATCATCATGTTCTTTCCGTATCACGAGTTGGCGATCCGGCGAGGCCATGGCCCTCGCTGGACATATGCGTGCGATACGTCGATTGCGTATGCGTGTACACGCATGTGCAAATATCCTATCGTACTCATGTGCAAACATTCAATTGTACTCGTATGTCCAAAACTCGAGTATGGTATACAAAACGCCCACGCCAGTCCTGCCAGACATCGATATCTCCCACCCCTCGCACTCGCCATTCACATCCGAGTCCGCCTACTGCTTCTTCCCGTCAGATCCAGCCCCTTCCCCAGCGCCGCCCTTTCTCGCACGCTTGTACTCGTCCGGGTAAACCCCCCATCCTTGCATGATGAAAAACAACCTAGCACGACCACCGCTCATCAGCGCCCCCGTCCTCGTCCGCGTCCGCGTCCCAGCACGCATCCGGAAAGACGAAACCGAGACACGCACCATCGCAGTCTGTCCAGCCTGAACAGGTGGAACAGCACGAGCCATATCGCTGCCGGGCCGCCACACCGTCACGTCGCGTCAGCGACCATCCAGCGGGGGAGGGAGGGGAGATCGACGCACTGAGCTCCATGTACGTGAAGAACCCGAGCGCGCCGCCGCGCGCGCCGCGCTTCACGAAGCGGAGCACGTCCACCCAGAGCTTCATGTCCTTCGGGAGCGGCCGCGCGTCGCGGTCCATCAGGAAGGTGAGCAGGATCCGCGTGTCTGCGCGGGACGTCAGCCCGAGGGGCGCATGCGCGCAGAGCCGTCCGGAGACGCACATATGCCGATGTGGCTGGGCGGCGCAGTCGTGAGTGCTCGGAGGGCGCAGAGGCAGAAGCGAAGAACGACGCACAAGTGGCCCCTGCATGCGTCGGACAGACACAGGGCGACGCCGTTGAGCATCGTTCTGCATTCGACAGAAGAAATCGGACAATGGCACTCACACGGTCCCTGGACGCGGCAAAGTCAGCACATTCCACCGATTGCATGCAGCGGCACGGGCTCACCGATCGCATTCGTGTACGCAGAGTTTGTCATGAGCACCGACCAGTCCTCCGTCGCGAAGTTCTGCAGATATAGGTTCGGCCGCTGCCCTCAGGCTGCCGCATGAGCACGCCGCCGCCGACTACGTCTGCACAACGCACCTCGTATCCCTCCGGGAACAGGTCCTCCTCGAGGAAGCCGACGTCTGGTTTCTCAAACCCGGTAGCAAGCACGACGACGTCCGCAGGGAACTGCCATGCGGTTGAGTGACGATGTGGATATCCCACTGGCAGTCCACGGTATGGGAGCACTCACCTCTTCCTCCTGGCCTTCGTCGCCCGGCTTGCTCTCACGCCCGCGCACGCTCACACACACGCCCGTGTCCGAGAGCCGCTGCGTGTCGCCGCGGATGTAGCGACAGCTCCCCTTGCGGACATGCCCCAGGAACTCGTCGTTCACCACCTGCGCCCCGCCACACTACATCAGCGACGCGCGTGGGGCGAGGAGAGACGGAGACGACAGACCGGCGTGCCCTCGAAGAGCCCGAGGTGGGCGGGGACAAGGTCCTCCACGCCACGGTAGTTCCACCATGTGACGATGCGCTCCCAGATGAAGCTGGGCTCGGGTCAGCAAAGTGGGCCGCATATAGTCTGCTGGTAGGCAGCGACTCGAGGGCGCACCTCAGGGCATCTCTCGGCCGAATGGCTGGGCCGAAATGAGGGTGTCCATGAGGATGTTCCGCGGGATGATCCACTGCGGCAGCCTGGTCAGGAAACATGGTGGGAGGAAGCGGACAAGAAGCGCACCTTGTCGGCGCGCGCGACGATGACGCACCCCTGTGCGCCGCGCGCAAGCGCGGCCTCGACGGCCTCGACACCGCTGGCGCCGCTGCCAATGACGACGACGCGCCGACCTTCGAGGTCGGCACCGTCAAGCTCGGACGAGTGCAACACTTTCCCGCGGAAGGTGTCCTGTTCGCCCGACGTTTTCTCTCCGTCGTGGTCGCTGCTGCCGTCCTCGTTCGCCTGAGGGATCCCGGGGAACGAGATGCGCCGCGGGGGCCCGCAGGTGCCGATGGTGACGATGACGGCGTCGAACACGCCGTCCGCGCCGTCGTTGACGACCCAGCGGGCGTGGCCCTGGTGAGATGGTGCGATATCATCTCCAGACACACCCGGTTTGTCCGCGGGGGCACGGCGGACGCGCGAGACGCGTGTGCCGAGGCGGGTGCGGGGCGCGAGGTGGTACTCGTCCCAGATCCTGCGAATCTCTACGCGGGTCAGAGGCTGCAGAGGGCGGAAAGAAGCAGGGACGGCACACCGGCGAGAATGTCGTCGCGCTGTGGGAATGCGCGTGCCCAGAGGACGCCGGGGTGGAAGCGGTAGAGCAGCGAGTTGAGCTGGAGGCCCGAGGATGCGTTCACGTGGGCCCAGATGCCGCCCACGGCGTCGCTCTGCTCGAAGAGGACGACGTCAAAGCCGTGTGCGATGGCGTGCGCCGCGCTGGAGACGCCGGTGAGCCCTGCACCGACGACGGCGATGCGGGCGCGTGGGGTGGTGGGCATGGCGGGGGCGGGCGGCGGGGGCTGCGTTGAACACGGTGAGCAAGTGCAGAGCTGAAAAGAGGGGACGCACCGGCTTGAAGAGCCACACGATGACGGCCTGCACGAGGACATACACGGCGTCCAGGCAGAGCGTGAACAGACGCGCGGGGGACAGCAGCGTGAGCAGGTCGGCGCGGCGGGCGGCGGCGGCGTTGCGGAGCTCGGCGTGGGCGGTGGACATGGCGGCGGATTAATTGGCCTGTCCACGGCGGCACGGCCTGTTCTTATCCCGCAGCGAGCATGACGTCCGGCCAAGACGCGTGACGTCATCACCCACGCGTCTGCTGCAGCGCCCGCGACTTGGACCTGCACCACGATGGAAGACCCCGTCCGCGAAATCGACCAGGTCGTCCTGCTCATCACCGCCGCCGTCAACCCCGAGATCCAGAACGCCGCGGTCGCCCGCTACTACGCCCCCGACGCCGCTTTCCGCCACCCCTCTGCTCCGTCGACCCCGGCCCCGGCTCCCGCGGCCGTCCTCGCCGTCCTGCACTGGTACCGCGTCCTCTCCCCGCACATCGCCATCTCCGTCCGCCGCGTCACCTACAACCCCGACACCCGCGAGCTCTTCCTCGACATCCTCCAGACCTTCCACATCCGCTGGTCCCCCCTCCAGCCAAGCCCGCCCGGTACGTCTCCCGTCTCCCTCCCGCACCCGCTCACACCCCACCAGCCTCCTCACCCACCTCACCCTCCGCCCGGACCCCGCCTCCACCCCCCGCGCCTCCTCATCGCCGAGCACGAGGACTTTTACCACCCCGACGACTTCATCGCCCTCCTCGTGCCCCCCCTCGTGCCCCTCGTCCGCGCCTCCCTCCGCTCGGCGCCCTCCAGAGTGCCCTGCTCGCCCGCGCAGCCGCAGCGCTCGGTGCGTCCCCCGCCCAGCACTCCCGAACGTCCACTGACACGCCCCTGTGCGCAGGCTTCTGGACCGCGCAGCACGGCGAGGGCGGACGTGGCGTCGCCCTCCAGCCCGCCGGCGAACCGCTCCCGCCCGACGCGCATCCGAGCAAGAAGAATGACTGATCCGTACCGCGCGCCGCGCTTGTCGTGAGATGGCTCTGATGGGAGGGCCGTGACGGAGATGTTCATGAATATTCGGAACCGGTTCCAGCCAGTGTAGAGGCTTGTGGTGAATACTTCACAATTTAAATGAGGCGGTCGAGGACCAATGTATATGATAGGCGCCTGCCAATCATTCACTACCTCGGCAGTCCTGCCGTGAATGTCCTCTGAACACGCCCTTCAACCTCCGGATCGACATTTGGATGTCGCAGAGTCTGGTCCATCACGGTCGGCGGGCCCACCGTCACAACCGCTGGCTCTCACCCTTGTGGACGATCCATTCCAACGTGAAGCACACCATGTTGAGCAGGACGAGAAGATCCTTGCACAGGCGGACAACGCAGGTCTCACTCCGCCAGAGGTCGCCCAGCATCCGGCCAGGGCCACCACCCTCCTGCGCTTCGTCATGGAGAAATGCGCCCCGCTGTTCAAACCGCAATACGCAGAATTCCCGAATGCCGCTGAGCTGTGTCGGGACAACGAGCAACTTCGCTCCGAACTGTCCAGAGCCCTGGAACGGAGGTCGTTTGCGAGAATCCGACGCCTCGGTGCGTCTGCCTTTTTTCTTTTCCGACTCGGACGCGGTCAGCCATGACGCCCTCTCTCTGCCCGCTAGCCATTTTGCGGGCGGCCCCTGCCCCGGCACCCGTAGAAGTCGAGGAGAGTGCTATCCGACACGAGTCGGCGCATAGTTCGTCCTTGCTGGCACGTAATGTGCAACTCATGAACACTGACTTTCTTCCCACAAAGAAACAGGTACCACATGCATTCTGCATATACGTAGGTAGGCCGATGCTGACGCCGGACAGCGATCTCCAGGGCGTGGGATATCGAGTATCAAGGCGACCTGCACAAATCGCTCTACCAATCCATCAGCATCATGTCGCGCGAGTCTTGCAACACGGCGTCCATTGTGCAGAGTTCGGGCACGGGCAAGTCGCGCATGGTCGACGAGCAGGCGAAGCTCGTCTTCACGATCCCGTTCAATCTCCGTGACGAGTTGGAGACGAAGCAATGTGCGTGTTGCGGGTGGAATGCAGCGTGGCGGGAGGCCGTCCTGAGCTCATTAATTCCTACAGCCCTTGCATGGCCACTTCCTGACGTCTGGACCCTGAGCCATCTCACCACCTCCATACCCGAAGCAGTGGAGACATACTACTTTGACTTTTTCAAATTCCTCTTCCAGCGCGTCACAATGGACCTGCGGGCGCGCCTGAAAACGCCGAAAGAGACGTATGGGGAAGTGGCGACGTGGTGGCGTGAGTATCTGCTAAAGAAGGATCATAGAGCGCAGTTGTACGAGTCCGTCAGGAGGTCCCACTACGCCCTGGTGGTAAGCCCGCGTTGCATCCCAGAAAACACACGAACTGAACGCATCCAAGCGATCGGAAGACCTCCGCAGGCGGCGGGATCCCGCGCCTGGCCCAGGCGAAGAGCTCGGCGCGTGCAGCATGAACTGTGCTTCTGGACCAGCTGAAGGCCTCTGTGCGCAATCCCGAGGAAACGACCGACACCGTCAAGCTTGTGCTCTACTTCGACGAGGCTCACACCCTCTCTATAATACGGGGCGCACGCAGGAAGGTGCTCTACGAGGTCCTTTGTTCGGTCCTCGACATCCTCTGCTCTCAATGCCCCGCCATCTTTGCGCTGTTCTTATCGACCAACATCAGCCTGACGCGCTTCGCCCCGATGCCCATAATGGCCGCTTCCGGCCCTGCACAGCCAAACTGGCTGAGACCGCTGATGTCGCTGACCGGGGCCCCATTCGACTGCTCACACGCATTCCCCATCCAGTGGTCCGAGCTCAAGTACCATGATCTCTGCAGCCTCAACTTCATCGCGCAGTTCGGCCGGCCCCTGTGAGCGCTCCCGCCAATTGCGGCGCCCCGCGATATGCTGATCGCGGCTCGGACAGGTTCTGGACGGAGCTCGGACGCGCCGTCGAAGATCTTCGCGGCCATCCTCCCCCTCGCGCGCGCGAAGCTGATCTGCAGCAGCGACATCCAGCAGTCGGGCCCGGAGCGGTTCCTGGACACCGAGAATGCCCGCCGCGGGCGCCTGGCAGTGGCCGACGTGCGGCTGTGCCTCGAGTACGCACAGACCGCCGCTGCGACGCGGGAGCAGGCCACGCTCGTCGCATTCGCGGTGGACCCGCAGGGCGAGCATCTCCGCTCGCGGTACCCCTCGGAGCCGATCCTGGCCGAGGCCGCCTGCGAGCAGCTGCGGGACTACAGGAGGGACCCCGGCGCGAAGGGCGCTGCCCCACATCCTCGTGGAGAACGTGAAGAACGGCGTTCTGGACCTGGGCGCGCGCGGCGAGGTCGTCGCGCGCGCGCTGCTCACACAGGCGCACGACCGCGCGGCGGAGCGAGAAAACAGCTGCACCGGGCTCGTCCTGTACTGCCAGGGCTGCTCCCTCGCGGCGCTGTTCTCGAAGGACTACGCGGAGCTCGTCATGGAGAGCCCCGCGTGCAACGTGCACGCGGGCGTGCCGCTCAGGGCGGCGTTCAGGGGTGCGCGCGTGCGCTTCACGCACCTTGACAGGCTCGCGGACGACGGGTGCCTGAACACGCACGCGATGCTGGCCGCGTTCGTGCGGGGCGTGGCGTTCGTGTGCCCGAGCGGCGTCGCGCCGATGGTCGACGTCGTCGTGCCGGTGCTCCTCGATCGCGAGGCGCTGGCGGGACGGTCCATGACGGCGCTGCTGGTCCAGGTGAAGCGGCGCGATGTGAGGGGACAGCGGAACAAGCTCGACGTCGAGGCGCACAGGCTCGGGTTCTTCGCGTCGGGCGATGACGAGCACGCGGCGCGGCCGGTGGTCACGCTCGTGATGGAACTGGGCGTGCAAGGTGCTGCGCCGCGGGAGGCCGCGCCGGCCGCTGCTCCGGCGAAGAAGGACAAGAAGGGGAAGAGGCGTGCGCCGCGGAGGCTGGCCGGGCTGTTCCGCGCAGTGGTCCTGGTGCTGGGCAAGCGGAGCAAGAAACCGTGTCCCGCGCAGGTCGTCGTCCACCCGCGCTACAACTTCTTCGCCCACGGCTGCTCGGAGAGGGTGTACAAGGTTATCGATGCGGACGATGTGGACGCGTACAGGTACTTGCTTTCCGATTGGGACTTTTTGCGGCGGCACCCCCGCCAATCGCAGGCGGCACTGGACGACGTCAGGAAGATGAAACCGTTCTGGACGTGGTCGTCGTCCAGTTGGGCCTGGGCGTGGCCAGACTTGCCTCCCGTTCGCTCGAACAATGACGGGGGGCTTGGTGAAGAGGGGGTAGTATGCTGTGTGGATGGTGATGGCGACGAGGACTTCGTGGTTACAGATGAGTACTAGCCGGAGGTCGACAAGGCTAATACTACTAGACGATACCGATTCCCCCATCTAGGCCTCATTCCTCCTTCGAGAAAGCAGATGTGATAGTCCTCGGTCTCTTATTGAATGTATAGCATAGTGTCACGTCGATGTATAAATATTATCTTCCAAAACCAACAACGCTGGCCAGTGGCCGGAAGACTCAACTTTGTTCTTTATATTGAATGGTTTCCTGTACTTGCGCTTCAAGTGTAGGCTTTCATGCAGCCCGGTACTGCGCTGAGGAGTGCACAGCGATATTATAAATGGCCAGTGAGCCAGCAGCGTGCATACTCCAGAGATCATGTATGCATGACCGTTGAACGTTGGACTCTTCGTCGTTAAAATTTGCAAAACGTACATTATGCTGTTAGATTTAGGTAGATAGCACCAGCACCAGAGTATCGCGCTCCGAGCAGAAGCCGAAGAGCTTAGACAAGCCTACCTCTCCCCTCTTCGCTCGTCCACAATTGCATCAACCCACTTGAGGACCGCCGCCTCCAGCATGTCGTCCCATCCACTATCCAACCGTGCCACCAACGGCGCGTCGAACACGATGGAGTCCTCGCCGGCAGTGCTCGGGAAGCGCATCATCGACGGCGACGGCGAGCCAGCAGGTGAAGGGCTGTCCGTGGGTGTATGGCTTTCCTTGATATCTTGGGCCTTGGAGGCGACGCGATCGGGAGGAGGTAGCGCAGCTTGAGGGCACTAGTCGAGCATGGCAGACCGCTTGTGTTAGCCGGTGCTCACAGTAATGAGGTGTGGGGTACGCACGCAGCCCACAGGCGCAGGTTGTCAGTGCGCCGGAACGTCCACCCGCGCTTTCCCTTGTCGCCGTCTTGGCCGTCCTCGGGGATTTCGCCTCGAATGCAGCGATGTCGTGTATTGCGTCCCTGCCCACGAAGCCCCACTGCTTGCGCGAGCGCCGCACACCAACATTGTAAGATACGCACAGGAGTTGTCCGGAAGAAAGCGCCTGCAGAAACTCGGTGCGATTCGATGAAGACATTGGGAGAAGGGGTAGCAGCGTGGACGGGAGAAGGGCGACGAGAATAGCATGCAGGCGTCCTAAACACCAACCAGTCAGACTCATTCGCCAGAGCGAGACACCGGACTCACCAAGAGGGTCCTCTGCGAATGTTGAACGTTTCGCCCAGTCCGGCAGATCTTCGTCGTCTATGCTGTCTTCCTCAGTGATCGAGTCCATGTCCTCCGGCTCCTCCGTGACAGCCAGGTCTCGCATCGCATCGAGCATCCCTGTGGACACCACCCTCCGACTCGACCGCCTCGACGCCGACTCGTTCCCGAACACATCCATGCTACTCGCCCTGCGGCCCTTCGCACGATCGGCCTTCTCCATACGCTCTCGTTCCCTCTCCCACCCCCTCTGGCCGTCCCGGGCACCGCCAAACAGCACGGAATCCACCGTGTCCAGGTACTTGCGCACGACGTCGCGCTCCCGCGCGAGGTCCGCCAGGCCCACGTCCTGGCGGTACAGCCACCCCCCGCCGACAACGAGCCGCTCGTCCCACCGCGCGCGCTTCTCGCGCTCCTCCTCGCTGAGATGGTTCATGTCGTACATCGCCGCCTCGTCCTCCCACACGGGGATCGACCGCTGCCGCCCGCCGACCTGCACGAGCGAGATCGAGACGGAGGTGTCCCCGTCAAAGTACGTCGCGTCCTCGAGGTGCGACGACGGTGACGTGCCGCGCGAGACCGCGGCGGCGTCGACGAACGAGCCGTGGTCGCTCTGCGCGTCGTACGCGTCGTCCTCGAGCGGGAGGCGCGCGCTCTCCTCGAGCTCGCGCAGGACGGTGAGCACCTCGAGCGCGCCGCGGCGGATGCGGCTGAGCGGGTCGAGCGGGGAGTCGGGCTGGGAGACGTTGCGCTTCGGGAGCGGGAGGCTCTGCAGGCTCATCGGGCGGAAGTACTGCTGCAGCCGCGGGGTGGCGGAGTCGTCGGGGAGCGAGATGAGGTAGTTGCGGACGTTGCGGACGGCGCGCGTGGTGGACTTGAGCAGGTCGAGGACGTCGACGTGCTCCCTGTGCCGCTCGCCGACTCCGAGGAGATTTGGGTCCTGTGCGACGGGCAGTGTGGGCTGCTCACTGTTGAGGCCGAGGGTCCACCCCGCTGCGACTGTGTTCAGATCGTCGATCACGCCCGGGCGCAGACTGTCTGGGTCGGTCTCATACGTCTTCACGAACGTAGGGAAGCTTGGTTGTACGATTTGCGGGATGGCGGGAGACGGAGGCAGGTCAAAGTCGTGCGCCTTTGGTAGAAACGGCCCCTTCGTCCGAATATTTGAGGGACCTCCTATCGCTGGTACCATGCCCGCGTGCGGTTTGTTCAGAGGACTATGAGATGCCACTACCGTCAAGACAACCCGAGACAATGTAATTGGTCGTACTGACTTGGTTTCCGCCGCGATGCCAGACTTTGTAAAGTAATGCTGCAGGTGCTCGATGCTCCCCAGGGCCATAACGCTCTCCCGCTTCGCCGCACTGCGACTGAAAGGCTTCTCTGGCTTATTGGCGGTCTTCATGTTGGGATAGAATGCAATCTGTCGTCGTGATTTCTTGGGTGGCTTGGCCTGCGCACCGGGGTCGGTGGGCGTTGGAGTCTTGAGCGAGTCCGAGGTATCCATTGCGATAGGTATGATATATCAGGCAAATAAATGAACAACCAGTACAGTTCCTTGGGGCGAGGGAGAGGCAGAATCACATCACTGACCAGTCTCGGGCGAGATTAGCAAGGATCGCCAGCAGCCTGATCATGTCCTCGTTGCTCGCATAGATCCCAACTCGAGTCCGCATGCATGTGTACGTATGTCAGGGCGGACCCAGTGGCGCCCACCATTCCACCTGCAATTTGCCAATCCAACGAACCCCAGCACTTTCTCATCGAACGCCATATTCGGTGACCGGTGAGTGGTATTGGACGGTATTAAGGTAAATAAGTACGCAATGCAGAATAGAATCCGTGCTAGGCGGATGCACCATGAACGCTCGGCGGCAACTGCATCCCTCACATCATCCTCGCCATACTGCTCAGCTGCCCAGCCATCTCCGGATAGTTCTTCATGAACTGCACCTGCGACGCCGTGGCCTGCACACACAGCTCAGCATCTCGGGCGCGAACAGACGGGGAGCGCGGCCACTCACAAACTGATACGTCAGCGCATTCATCAGCTCCGGCTCGCTCCTCGCGAGCTCTGCCTGCCTGTCGAACATCTCGATGGCGACGTCAACCTTGCCCTGCTGCAGGCTGAGCTGCGCGAGCGTCGCAACCGCCGCCTCGCACTCTGGGTCAATCCGGAGCGCTTCCTGACAGCAGTGTTCGGCTGCGCCGATGTCTTGCTTCCACTGGTACAATGCGAGCCCTTGTTCACTTGGGGAAGAGCGTTGATTGGCGGTGGCCTGAGAACATGATGTCAGCCAGTGCCAGTTCGCATGGGGAAATCAGGGTCAGTACTTGGCCAACTCAAGCTCGATGGCGCGGTCAAACTTGTCCACCGCATCTTCGAACCGCTGCTGGTCGAGAAGCAGCTCTCCACTAGGAATAAATGTGTGAAACCCTCGTGTCATCGCAGGAGGGAGCAGACGCACTAGTAGTTCTGCGGCTCACTCCGCTGTGCGAAGGCCTTGAGCGTTCTGCGGAACGTCGCCATGCTGTTCGCGAGGTTGCCTGACTTGTACTGCGCCACCGCGAGCTGGATATGGCTGAACACAAAGTTCTCATCCAGCGCAGTCGACTTGGTGTAGTTTTGCGCCGCCTCGGTAAACTCGTTCATGATGAACAGCACTGTGGAGAACATCAATCATGCCTCTACCTGCTCCAAGCGACCTACTCACCCTGTCCACGGTGGTAATAAATATCAGGATCATCCGAGTTGTGCTTGATCGCCTCTTCGAAGCAGTCGAATGCTTTCTTCGGGTCACCCTGCTCCATGTACACGCTCGCAATCTTTACCCATGTCTGTGTCAGCGACGGTTGTAGTTCAATCGATGCGAGGAAATCGTCCTTCGCGCCAGCCACGTCTGTCATCAGGAACCTAACAGGCTTGTGAGATACAATCCAGCCCCATATGGTTCACAGGCGCGTACTTGTATGTCCCACGTAGGTTTAGAGCCTCCGCCTTGCCCGCGTCCCATGAGATGCCCTGTTCGAGCGCCTCATTGACGAGCGTGAGGGAATGCACATAGTCTCCTGCACCCAACGCCTCGAGAGAGAGGATGAGGGTATTGTCGCCGGTCGTCGGGTTTTCTGGGAGCGGGGGCAATGGTCCTACACAAAGGTCAGGGCCGCAAGCTGGTAGAGAGTCCGCCGCACGTACTTGTCCGGAAGGCACCAAAGTAGGCCGAAACGAAAGTGTGAGATGGCAGACGACGCTCCCGCGTCTGCTGCGAGCTCAACACCCGCCGATGGAAATGCACAACTACGACGCACCGAGATGATCTCACCCGCCTTTCTTGACGCCAACTTCTTTAGCACTCGCTCTACGGACTGTGCCGCCTGCTCGTTCATGAATTTGTCGAGGATCGTCGCCGCCGTGTAGTCTGTCACGGGATAAGTCGGCATGAATTTGTCATCGTTCGGCACACGCACCCCGCAGCGCATCCTCGTTCTGGTCAAGGGCCTCCAGTGCCGTCGCCCGGCGGTTCAGGGCCTTGACATAGGTAGCATCAAGCCGCAAGGCCTCGTCGCAGTCGGCCACCACCTTTTCGTGCTGAGGAGGGCTCATGTTGACGTAACCTGTATACAGTAAGCGGGCGCTACAGCGAATAGGAGGAGGACGGACATGCTGCACGGTTGCTGAAGAAGACGGGCTCGGGTTTTGGTGTGACGTCTATTGCACGGGTATACAAGTCGATGGCAGCTGGGAAGCGGCGCTGCTGGTATGCCGCATTGCCCTTGGCCTTGAGGGACCCAGCCGCCTTCGTCCGCTCCTACGTTCGGGGGGTAAGCATAGCTGTGAGACAGCCAGGAGCAGGGAACACACATCGGCAGACATCTGGGCGATCTGCTCCAGGGACAGGACGACATCCTCTGCAACGGCAAGCAGTGAGCAATGCGTGAGACAGGAGCAGCAGAGCGGGACTCGCCTGCCTCGGACACGTCAGAGACCTTGGGGGAACGTTCCTCGAGGATGGGCCCGTCCTTGTCCTTGGTGGTCTTGCGCTTCTTGGACGACTTCTTCTTGTCCTTTTTGCGGTCGCCCTTCTCGGCGTCCCCATCGCCGCCGGTGCGCGACGTGGAGGCATAGTACGCGACGCCGCCGATGGCAACAAGGGCGGCGGCGGTGCCAATGAGGACGGCCCGCTTGTTCTCGGAGACGAAGGACTGGACACGGTCGGCGACGTTGGAGGAAGACATCGTGCACCGGTGCGCATGCGCTGGGCTGAGAGAGCTCAATTTTTGGCACGCTGGAAATACTGATTTAGGTTACAGTTACATTACCAGGTTATTTAAGCTAAAATAAAAGCATCCTCAGGCTTCGTGCACAAGAACTTCCATGGCCGAGAGTGCCTTTTCTGCGTCGGGCGTGGAGGCCATCGCCCGCACCATTCACATCGAGTCGCATCCCATCCAGGACCGTCTACCAGCACACAATTTCGACGACTTCTACGATGTCGACCGCACCGTCGTCGACATTCTCAAGGGGGATTTCAGACGGGTACGCTTGTCTGCGGGAAGAGCTCCGCCAGATGCTCACACTGCGCATCAGATCGCTCTCCAGTTCCCGGATGAGCTGCTGCACGACTCTGTCCCCATCTTCCGTGCTCTCAAGTCGCGTCTGGGGCCCGGAAGAGAGCTCTATGTCCTGGCAGACACGTCTTATGGCAGGCAGGCTCTAATGCTGCTTCGCAGAGCGCCAGTCCTGACTGTATGCGCCCTTAAGCTGCTGTGTCGACGAAGTGGCCGCGCAACATGTAGATGCAGATGCCATGGTGCACTATGGGCATGCATGCATGAGCCAGTGCGTTCGCTTTCAGTCTCCCTGTTGCATCCCCCTCACCTGGTCGGAAGAACATCGCGGTTGCCTGTAATCTATGTATTTGGGAAAAGACAAGTCGACCCCGTCGACTGCGCCGATCGACTTTTGGCGTCCATGCAAGAATCTCCATCAAACTCTAGTAAAAGTGTCCTGATACTCCGTTACGACGTCGCATACGCGCACAGAATTGGTCGGTGCACGGGGCGTGAGTCCTGGATTCAAACTGAACTCCTCATTTTCTATAGACGTGATTGCCGACAAGCTACAAGCAGCACTGCCATCGTCCATGCGGCTGCTGTACTCTCCCGTCCCACTCGTCTCATATCCTCAGAAGGTGCAGACTCCGGAGGCGCAAGACACATCTACGGACAGTTACCAGCCGCCCGACCATCCAGCGGACGACTGTGTCATCTTCTACGTCGGCGGAGAGAGCCTAAGCTTGACTAATCTTCTCATGACACATGCGTCTTGTGAGGTACGATCCTTCCCCGGGCACCTCCCGCCTCCGTCGGCGTGACCAACACAGCGTAGGTCCATTCATACGATCCCAGCACGAAGACGGCCCGGCTGGAATCAGCCCGCACGAACAAGCTCCTGATGCGGCGGTACGCAGTCGTCCAGCACGCTCGAGACGCAGACGTCTTCGGCATCCTCGTCGGAACACTGGGCGTATGTGAGACATACCGGCAGCCCCCCTCCGTCGCGCGATATTGAGCGGCGCCGTTCCACAGCATCGTACCTACCTCTGATCTCGCACCTGCGCTCCGTCCTCGCGCGCGCACACAAAAAGAGCTACACGATCAGCGTCGGCAAGCTGAACCCTGCGAAGCTCGCGAACTTCCTCGAGATCGAGTGTTTCGTCCTCGTGGCATGTCCCGAGAACAGCTTGGTGGAGGCGAAGGTTGGCGTGCATCCTTTGACCGGGGTAGCGAGTCGCTGACGATGGCCGCTCCAGGAATTCCTGCGGCCCATCGTGACCCCCTACGAACTCGAGGTCGCACTGCAGGCAGAGCAGACATGGACAGGCCAATACGTGCTCGATTTTGACCGGTTACTTGCGCAACATCGTAGCCGTCCACCAGGTGCGTCCCCGGCATTATCGCGTTATGCACGTGAGTTTTGACCCAGCGAATGGTGCTGTAGATGCCGAAAGCGGACAGGAAGAGGGGGACCCGGATCAACCTGTGTTCTCCTTGGTCACAGGGAAATATCGCCATGCAAAGCGATACGGAGGTGCGCATTTCCCCCTTGTTCTGCTTTGGTCCCTTATTGGCGTGCTGCTCCAGAGCCGTCCGCTACGGACGACGGAGACTCTGCGTCTTCGGCTGTCGTCCTTCGCAATCAAGACAATGCAATCGCAAAATTGTCCGACAGTGCAGCAGGTATATATATGCTCGGACACAGGTGCCAGATGTAGGCTGATCGCGGGATTGCTCCAGGACAATTCTTGCAGAACCGGACGTTCCGCGGTCTGGAAACCAGGATTGGAGAAGATGCACCGAGCGTGTTGGAGCAAGGCAGAAGTGGGGTGGCGCGCGGATACGCAGACGACCATCGATCATGAGACGATTCAGGGAGTAAATGTCCGGTTGTAATTGTACGGGAGAGAGATACCACACAGCGCCACTTCACCGGGACTGTCAGCGTGCCAATCTCAGATGCCGTCCGTCTACCACTGGCCGCTGAACATTACGTGATACATCTCTTCACTCTCGTCTTCCACGGCAGTGTCGAGAGAGAACGGGTCGAGCCCGAGGGCACTCCACACGCTGCTGTTTGTCTGGTCCTCCTTCACATTGGCAGGGATGATGCCATAGCGGCCCCGGTACCAGTACACCGCTTGATCGGTGTAGCTGCAGAGCCAAAAGTCAGCCAACATATCCCGTGTACGCAAAAACAAAACAGGGACCCACTCCGGAAGAGAATCGAGCTGCAGCAATTCACGTTAAAAGATGCTTCAGCAAGTGGCACCAGAGACGAGAGCCGACGCACCAGTCTCCCACCGTATTTCATAGCCGCGGTGTTCAGCCATGACATGAAGTACCGGATGTTCACTGCGCGCCCCCGCCCGTCAGTCCATGGCACAGGCCAGCACGACGCGACGCCGCTCACCATCCGCGCGCTTCGGCCCGAGGAACTGCAGGTATCGCCCGTACCCGCCGCGGTCCTCCACGCGCTCCGCGTACGTGCGCCACATCTCCTCCGCCGACGGCAGGAACGCCTTCTCGGCCCACACCTTTGCGAGCGCGGCGCTGAGGTACTCGCCATACGTGAACGGCTGCACGCCGCTGTTCACTGCGCGCCATCGGTCAGACGGTTGGGCGGACGTGCGCGGGGGTGCTTACTGTTGATGAAGCCGAGGGTGGGCTCCTCGATGTAGAACAGGTCGAGGTGCAGCGAGCGCACGTGCGTGCCGTCCGTCACGAGCGGGTGCACGCCGTGGTCGCGCAAGATGGACGAGCTGTGGTACTGCGGGAGGAACGGGAACGAGTAGCGGAACCCAGTGGCGAAGATGATGCGGTCGACGCCCGTGATGACCTGACGAAAGCAGGTCAGCGCTCGGCTGTGGGTCCGAGAGAGGGCGTGGACACAGCACGTACAGTCCCGTTAACGAGCTCGATCTCTGTCCCCGGGAAGTCTGCGTCGGGAGAAGGAGGACGAAACGATTTAATTTCTGGAACGACAGTAGTGTTCTCCGGAAGAATCCGCAGGAAGGTCTTCAGGAAGTAGTGAGGTAGAGATTCTGCAAAGCGCATGCACGGTGAGCACTGACAGGTGGTTAGAAATGCTCTACTGACCGTTATCAGGCTAGAGCCCACGGGAGGTCTGTGAGAATGCGGACCAGCCTGAGATCATAACAAGTCGACGTACTCGGACTGACTGGTATATTTTGCGTGCCCAAGGGTTCAGCTCCTGAGATATCTCCGCCCCGGTGACCTGCAAGCATTCAGTGAGCGCTGCTCTACGTTGTCTGCTGGATACTTACAGCGGCACCCACGATCAAAACCGTCTCGTTCTCAAAAGGCTCTGGATGTCTATACTGCCGGGCATGGCTCAGGCGGTCTGGGAAGCGCTGTGCGAGCTCTGGGAGGCCTGGAATGGCAGGAATGTTCGGTACATTGAAGTGGCCTGTGGCAACTGCGACAGCGTCGAAGTCCTATGCAGGTTAACACATATAAAAACAGTCACTCGCAGCATCGCGGACATACTTCTTCATACCAGGTTGCCCTGGTTGTATCTGGTCCTGTCTGTACGAGTTCCTTAAGCAAGACTCTCCATCCGTGTTCCTTGCCGTGCTCATCATAGCGCTTCTCGATGGACTCCACGCGGGTGTTATATGATGCATTCGGGTTATTATCGTTGCTGTTCATGCCGTGGAAGGATGCGAATGCGCGCATATAATTGCGCATCTCGTAATGCGTCGTTGCTGTCTCGCACTGTCAGTTGAAGCGTAAAAAGCGCAGAGTTAATCAACGAACCCCAGTGTGTTCCGACGGGCCATGGAAGCTCAGTGAACTATTTGTGCTAGTGGTGTCAGAAGTGGCGGGTAAGCAGAATATCGAAATCGATTGTACCTGTTGCATCACCTTTACGCAAACGAGATCAGATCTCTTGCAAAGTTGATGGGTAAAGAACTCGTGCTCACAGCTGGTGCAGACGAATGAAGTGTTTCCCAGACAGGCTTGGGTCCGCGGTGTTGTCTCCTGTGCTCTGCGACGGAACCGTGATACTCTTCGGTGTATGGCAGCTGGACACCCGCAGGAGGACGAGACGGGGTGTAATCACCAACAGATACATCCGCGTTAGGAATAGGCGCGTCCACAGGTGTCTCCTCCGTGTAGTGCCAGTTACCTCCGGGCACATCGTCACGCTCAAACATGTGCACCTGGAAGCCCGCTTTGGTGAACTCGCGATATGCAAGCATTCCACTAGATGTACTGGATCAATAAACCGTCTGGGAGTGTCTGCTCGTATAACATACCCAGGTCCTGCGCCGACGATGGCAACCTTATTGACGGGCCATTTCAGCTTGTAAACGCTCTCCGCGGGAGATTCGTTGGGTGATGATACCGTGCCAAATATCACTTGTTGATTTCCAAGGCATGGTCCCACCGTCAACCATCCGAGCAGGAGCACGTATGAGAATAGTGTGGGCAACATGATGGCCGTGGTGAGAAGTCAAGGCTGCGCTAACTCTGCGTTCCGTTGTGACGAACTCCAATGCAATTATTGTTCCCGGCCACCTGGACGGCGGCCGGGCCCCGCGACAAGGCGATACGAGTGGGAGCGCTTCGATGAAACAGATTTGGAACCGAGCTGGCCGCTTGGGTTGTATGAAGCGCCGCTAGCCTGAGGCGTCTCTTGAACGTACTTTACCCGATCCAGACGGAAGCTCTTGGACAACAAGCATAAACAACTTCCTGTGGCTGCAGACCCGCCGGCGATGTCCACGTTATGGCTCCCTGTAGACTGAGCTACTATTGCTTGCAAAAAAAAAACCTTTCCATAACTATCACTTCTGATTGCGACATCCCCCTTGAAAGCCGCCAGCGGAGCGACTGCTGGCACGCCTGTGAACACATACCATTATTATGTTTTCCAGCTCGCGGAAACGAAAGTACAAACCCCAGCCCTCTCAGCAAGCTGATCACGAACGTCTTCCACCGGATTCTTCCTTGTTCATTCAGGCGTACGAGGCGGACCTTATCCGCGGCCCTCAGGCGGCGCGGTCACTGGAAATCGTACATGACAATGCCCGACGACTGGTGGAGGTCGGAGACAGTCTGATCAGATGGACTGGTAGTGTGTGCGGTCCAGGCGCATCAGACGATGACGAGGAAGACATCATCCAACTTGGACGGAAGGTCGCGGAAGGCAGCTCCAAGCGCGCGAAAGACGATAGCGAGTTATGGGTGGACAGGTAGGCCTCTTCTGAGATCTGAGAACTATCGGAATGTCTGGGGCACCACCAAGAAGCTACGGGTCTTGCTGAAACAGGAATATCTGAGTTCTATCTCTCTGCTGGCACCATTTCTGACTTGGGTTCGTTGCACAGGTATGATGCTCGCCTTCTGTTAGACATACTACCTGTGGTGCCCTCGGAGAGCTCCCTAGTAGAACCGGGGTCTCCGACGGGCTGGTCAGACCTCCCCTCAGATGCCGAAGACACATTCTTCTTCTCCCTGGAGGAAGTAGACGACTACCACCGCGAGAAACGCCGAAGGATGCTTGCTCGTGACAGAGAAGAACGCATGAATGCAATGCCAACTGACGCGGCAGACGAAGCACGCGATGAGGAAGAACTCTGGGGCGGAAGCGACGAGGAGGTGCGCCTCTGTTTCCTTGTCTCTATCCCCTGTCCGCTCACGAGCGTGTCTCTCTGTAGCCCGACGAGCCGCAAAGAGAGCTAATGCGTCGCACGGCATCACACATACTGGGGTCACCCAATCCTGCACAGCTCGAGATGCGTATCCTCGCGAATCACGGTGCGGATCGCCGTTTCGCTTTTCTGCGCGGACGGTGGGCTCGGGCGTGGAAGATCGCCAAGGGACGCACGAGGTTGGATCTTGAGCAGACGGAAAAAGCAAAACACGCAAGCGCAAGTCTCGTTTCGTTGGGTGGCTTAGCTGGTTACGGAGATAGCGATGAGGAGGGTTCGGATGATGCGCTTGTGGAACATCAGGCAGAAGACCCAGTGGCGAATGGACTGCCTGATACAGGGACTCTTCCGAATAGCGTGAACGATGGTGCAGGAAAGGAAGCTGCCTCCGATGATGAGGTGAAGAAAGCTAGGCGGGCTCGGGCGAAGGAGTGGGCGGAAAAACGCCGGGCCGTCAAGTCTGGTACATGATCACGCCCAAGATATTTAGTGAGTACTACCATGTCACGATGATCATATATCTTATCAAAATCTACATGAACAAATATCAGGTCGCAGGTAACTTGTGAGTTGCACGGTAAGTGCTCTCTGGCCTATTGGTCTCCTGACTCATTAATTCGTGTTCAGTGTATCACTTCGAAGAGAATGTATCGAGATTATCAGAAGATAGAATGCATTTCGAAGTTCATGCGCGCGCTTGAGAGACTGGAAATCCTTCCCCGGTTTCACATTACAGGTATTTTTTCCTGGTACCAAAGAGTCAGAGACTGTTACTGCACACTTTTCATCTTGACGGTAAACAAAGGTGGGTCTTCGCTGTATAAAGCCACTTCGAGTCTGATGTTCGCTGCTTCTGAGCAGAAACTGACAGGCGAAGTCAGACTTATCAGCGGGTATGACTTATATTCAGCTGCAAAGTGCTCCAGGCGTGTCACATGGTAATTGTTGTTTCAATGGGTGAGAACATTGAGACATTCTCAGAAAATTGGCCTTCATATTGGCTGGCACCAGGGAGTGAGTTAGGGACTGAGCTCGATCGCGAGAGCCTAGAGGACTCCAGTGCGTAGTACGGGAGGATTTACGACGTCCGGCCGTCAGATTTTGACCCACCGGTCGACGTTAGTTTGGGCAACAGAACTATACGAAGCTACTGAAGTATTTCTTGATTTCTGGCCACCTATCATAATGAACCGCATGTAGTACATCAATCAAGGAAAAACGTGGCGCTGCCATGAGCGCTTATGGGTCGACGTGGAAGGTTGGTAGAGGTGATCCCAACAGGCCTGCCACATCGACATCTCACTCCTTCCCTTACCCTTTCAAACTCGACGACCAGTGGACAAGCCGCCCTTGTAGTTCTTCACGACTCGAGCACTGGGGATATAGTAGAAACGACGCTTGCTCAAAAGTCTTCCGAAGACCAGACCGAACTGTGAAGTCGGTTTACACTGTAGTCCTTCGCGGACTACTTTGCATTCGGACAGCGCACGCTTGTACTTTCTGAACGATCTCGGCATACTATGGATTTCTTGCAACACCGCTAAATGCCATACAGCGTCAGCTGGCATTTGTAACTGTTCAGCCTCTCGAGTGGAAGACCTACGTCCAAGGTTTCACCTGGAGCGTATGTCTCTTTGAATCGTACCTCTTGTATGTATTCTTCCATTTCTTACGAAGGTGTACGAGGAGGGTTGATTATGTGCGGGACCTACACAGGTTGCGCCAATATCCTCTGTATTCCAAAACTGTGCCACCCTCTGCGCTCGCGGTTCATTTCGCTCCAGACGAGTTTGCCAAGTCACAAACTTATGGAAAGGATAAGGCGAAGTTTTCGCTCGTTGCAGGACTGTACAAGCAGATCGTTGATTCCGCGATGTTGCACTTCGGAGCGTACGCATGGGCTTGGGATATTAGCGGGAAACTGCTGGCGAAGTTCGGCTATGGCGCGGAATACGAGGTGAATCGCATGGCATTCAGTGTTGGCAGAAGAGCACATGTTTACTAGTTGTCTGCAGATTGTCCAATCCATCGCCTTTGCGTTCGTACTCTTCTTCTCGTCGTCCATTCCGACTTTACCTCTCTCTGTCTACCAAACGTTCGTCCTCGAGGAGAAGCATGGGTTCAATAAGACGACTCCAGCCCTATTCGTAGCTGATATGCTCAAGGGCTGGGCACTCGGTTTTGTCATCGGTGCCCCATTTCTCGCGGCATTCCTGTATGTCTTCAATGGGCCGGCGATCGATTTGTGCCGTGGCTCATGGCATTCTTGTATGTGTTTTATTCACTCTTTGAATACTACGTGAGCTCAATTGCATCGCCAGGCTTGCATTCCAGATGACTATGGTTGTCATCTATCCAACGATCATACAGCCTCTGTTCAACAAGCTGTCTCCCCTCGCAGAGGGCGAGCTGCGTAGTAGGATCGAGGTATTGGCTTCGAAGCTCAAGTTCCCACTCACACACCTGTACGAGATCGACGGCTCCAAGCGGAGCTCACACAGCAACGCATATTTCTACGGACTGCCCTGGGTAGGTCGCAATAGCTTTGAGCGGGCCATTCAGCGTTGACAGTGAGACATCCAGAGCAAGCATATCGTGATCTTCGACACACTCATCAAACAGAGCAAAGCGGAGGAAGTCGAGGCCGTTCTTGGTATTATCTTTCTTAGTATGCTACGAAACACAGCTGACCTGAGTACAGCACATGAGCTCGGGCACTGGTACTACATGCACCCGACGAAGCTGCTCTGGTTCGCAGCTGCACATATTCACCATCCTCGCGCTCTTCCCTGCGTTCTTGCATGCGCCGCCAGTCCTCCGCGCGTTCGACTTCCCCAAGGAGATCGCCGCGAGGCCGCCCACCATCGTCGCATTCCTTCTTTCCAGGTGAGCTTTCCCGTGACTGTGCGTCCACTCTACAACATGCTCATGCGCGCACAGATGATCATCTCGCCCCTCGAAGCCGTCGTGGGCATCGCGATGAACGCGGTGAGCCGGCGCTTCGAGTATCAGGCAGACCGCTTCGCGTGCGAGCTCCAGAACATGCTGAAGGCGGAGGATATGGCTGACATGGGCGACCGTCTCGGTCGTGCGCTAGTCACGCTCCACGTCAAGAACTTATCCACGGTATGGGTGGACTGGCTGTGAGTATCTTCCACTAGTTTCTTTCGTGGTGTTCGGCAGAAAACCCCTCCGCGTGGGCAATGGTGGAAAAGCGCTGATCTGTGATTTTACGACAGATACTCCGCGTATCATCACTCGCATCCTACGTTGACCGAACGCTAAGAGCATTGGAAGGCTTCAAATTGGCGGGCGCAGACGTGGCCAAAAAGGACTTGTGACAAACTGATGCAATTGTTGCAGTCTTGTGTACCTGGGACATCGGCACCATTGGATTCGTGTTGACCATAGCCACGTATCGTACTCAGAATTGCAATGCCAATGTCCCATCTCTGTCCGCCAAGACAATGCAGTCATTTCGAGACAATAACATCATAACATTCTTCGGACTACAGCAGACAAATTCGTTGAGACGTACAAATTGAGGACCATACTTGTCGAATTCCAAAGTCCGTACTGTACTGTGACGCATCAGATATAGAACATGCTGTCCCGCAGGTCAGCATGTATCCCCGGCCCCACAGCCTCGTAGCTTCCTCGAATACCCTCGCCTTCTCAGCTTCCAGGTCACTCTTGCCTCCTTTCGTGCTGCCCTGTTCGCTCACGAAGTTGAAAAGATCGTTCAGGTAGTACCTGCCTCTCTCGCAGGCGAGATCGGCATAGTAGGCCGGAGGTATGAGGCTTACCGCCTTCGTTGCGCGCGCGTAGAGGTAACTGGACGTGTGCGCGCCCTGCTGCATGGCATCCGCGGTGTGCCGGTTCTCGTCGTACACGACCGTGTAGTGAGTCGGCCTCACCTGACCTTGCAAACCGTTATGTGCCTGATGTACATTGATGAGAATTGGATTGGTCGTCACAAAGAATAGCCGTCACTCACCTGCAGATAGAAGTCGAAATTATACACGTCCGTAATGCCTTTGTCAATGACAGTGCCGGGGAGCGTATTTCCGTTCTTCGACATGTTCGTTTCTTCCGCGGCGTAGTTGCGAGCGTGGTGGCGCTTGCCGCATATCGTGATCGTAAGCTTGGGACGAGAAGCAGTCTTGTACACCTTTTCCAACGCGCTCCTGATCAGGGGCAGTTCTTCCCTGAGGACGATGTCGTATTGGCCCTGGAGCGATCATGTCAGTTACGAAATGCAATGCATATCTTGTGGGAGGAACACACCTCTGAAACACCGTCACGGAACACGAAGATCCTCTCCGGCAGCGACTTATTCTTCTTCTGGTACACTAGCAGACGCTCCACCATCAGGTCAGTCAGCGCGACCACCATCTACGACGATCGGTCAAGAACGACTCTGCTGGATTCCAGAACCAGGAAAACATACCTCCTTCGACTCCCGATTCACGTCAGGCTTCTGTATAGACATGCTCGCGGGGTATTGAACGAACTTGTCATCCACGCTCGCGACGACAGCTGTAATCGACGGTGAACCCAATTTGCTCGTGGGCCCGGGGTGCGTCACGTCAATCCCAACCATCATGGTCTTCTTCTCCGTGAGCCACCTCATCGACTGCGCGTCCAGAGCATGGTTCATCCCGCCCAGCTTCGCGTTCACCTTCAACGCGACGTTCGAGAAATACTGGTCCTGCTTCCTCGGTCTCCGCGCGCCTTCGTGAGGAGCATGTGCACGGTGTGCACGCCCAAGACGACGTCGCCAAGGCGCTTGATGCCCGGGTATATGAAGTTGTCGACACCGGAAAGTAGTACGAGGATGAAGCTAGGCTTCTGACGAGGATTGAGATTGTTTTTGATAGTCTGCTCAATCTGGCGCAGCGCCCCTACTCGGGAGGGGTCCTGACGAGGGGGCGGCAGGCGGCCCGTCTGCATAATCGTAGGTGGGGAGTCGGGGCATGTAATGCCGCTCGTCCGGCATTTGTTGGCGAACATCCTCAGGAATGTCATTAGTTCTGGGTCGGTCGGTCCAGCGAACTCGCTCCTCCCACCGTCTTGCACGAGCATCACCGCCCAGTTCGTCATGTTCCCGCCAGCCTGTAATTTCACGTCAAGAATGTTCCAGCTGCCGTCGCGGACGGACGGCCTGCCAGCCTTGTACGTGACACCCGGAGGCGGGAGAACGCGCGCGGGTGTGCGGGCCATCTCTCTATCAACGGACACTCCCCAGCCGCGATAGACCCGCCCAAACCGAGCATGTCGAACCCTTCGCCAACGATGCTGTTCGCATTGACCGCGGGAGGATTGCACGCGTACTTGATCATCTCCGCAGTTTCCTTAGGACTGAGACGTCCACGGTATGCCTGCCCGGGAAAGATCTCGCAGATCTCAGCAGGAAGAAAATTCGGCTTGGCGCGGTTTGTGCTGACATCGATGACGGGAATGTCGTCGGCATGCGCAAGAGTGATATTATACTCTTTTCAGAACGCAATGAGCACCTCGCGCATGACACAAATTGATATGCTTACTGCACTTGAAGTACTCCTCAACGCTCACCATCCCACCGAGTTCCTCGCATTGGAACGTGGTCCGTCGTGCTGTCTTCGGCATGATTCGGGTGATACTCTTTTCCTGATGTACCCCAAGTGCTGTGTTTGTATCTTGAGCTTTTCCGCGAAGGATCGCGGCATGCCCCCACTGGACTCCCGGTTGAAAGCCATCATGGCATCTGCGAGGTTTCCCGGCACGTAAAATGCAGTCATGCAGACGTTGATGTTGACCATGAGCTGTTTGTATGTCGGGCGCACGGACATGAAAAAGCCTTTCCAAGTTTCCAATCCTAGTCCCAAAGGAAAGCGCTGTAAAGTCGGAAAAAAGTACCGGTTGCGACCCGCTCGCACACCGGTTTTGGACGCATGCCGCTGGAGAACAAGATTCAAGGCCGACACGAGCGGCAGAGTGTCGTCGCTGCGATGATCTGGTTCGCCGTTCAAGTACCTAGCGAACCGTTCAGCATGTCTCAACTGAGCACAGACATGACCACTCACGGAGTCAAGGTCGCAGTATTGAGCTCACGAGTAAGCTTGATATCGACTGTGATTACCATGGCATCCTCACGCGGGCCAGTCTGCCCCTCTTCGTAGAACTGAACCGCAATAGACAGCGGCTGCGGCAACTTCCTCGCGGACACGAGCCGCGCGCTGCCGTCGTGTGCAACGTGGCCTTTGTATGCCGCGAACTGCGGGTTCTGCTCGAGAAGCTCGAAGACGCGGGCTTTTCGACCAGCTCGAGAAGCCTGCTCCTTGGGCGACATAGCAACCTCGTAGTCGAAGATGGTACCTTTAAGGCCCTTGATAGCGAAGAAGTTGGACCGAACCGTTATGGGCCTGCCCAGCGTACCCCACCCCGGACGAAGCGGCATCTCCGGCCCCAGGTCCATCCGTTTGAAAGCAGCGACGAGGTTATCGGACGTAGAGAGTCGCTCATCAGGCTGAGCAGGTCCTCCGAAGACCTGCGCAGGGCCTCCCCCGCGCGATCCTCCGCCACCTCGGCCGCCTCTGAACCCGCCAGGAGGGCCACCGCCTCCTTGTGCAGGGGGCCCTCCTCGCGGGCCGCCCCTTCCGCGGCCAGGACCGCCTCTTCCGCGGCCTCTGTCGCTAGATCCAGCGTCGGATGCGGCAACAGAAGCCGCAGGACTCGCGCCCCTGCCTCTTGGAGGACCGCCTCTACCCCGCCCTCGACCAGCACCGCGGTTCTGTGTGTTGCTCATAGCGATGTCAGTAGTAGTAGTGTTGTGAGTGGTGGTTGGAGTGAGAAAAACTCGGCTGCGGTGCTACGTACTGGTTGGGATTTTGTAGGTAGCCAAGCGCCGATTATGTCAGCACAATGGCGCTAGTCACGAGGCTGTGCTGTCTAGCGATTTCCGAATCGAGTAAGTTTCAAGAGCGCTTGCGACCTTCTGCGCAGCATGTACAGCCTGAAACAGACTGCGATGCATGTAATGCAAACGTATGTAGGAAGGAAGGGAGCAGCGTACACGGCGTAACCGTTCACGAGGACAGCATGGTGGATCAGCGATACATCAAAACAACACGTATGCTATACTACTACTGTACATGTCGGACCTATTGCGACTGCTCCGCATATATCTGGTAATGAAGTTGTCAGACACGTCGCTCACAGCACAGAATAGAGGAAAGAGCGCACCTTGATGGTCTTATCCGCACCACCAGTGATCAACCGTGTGCCCGTCATGTCAAATGTAGAACAGAAGACACCCGCCTCTGCCTCGAGTGAGCCTGGTTGAGGAATATCGTCCATGTTCTGGAACGCCGTTCCTGTGTTATAATCCCAGAGGGTTAGAGTGCCGTTGTCACCTGTGCACAAGCTCAATCAGCATACGCTCGAAGGTCCACCTATCCGACGTACCGCCAGAAAAGAACACTCCTTCCGCGTTCACGGACAGCGTGTTGATAATCGCATTGTGCCCGCTGAAATTGAACACAAACGTGCCTTCGGGGCACTTCCACTTTTTAATGTTGTTACCACCGGCTGATGCGGAGGCGAAGGAATATTCTGTTGGATGGATGGCGAGGGCGCGGACGGACTTCTTGTGATGCGTGAGCGTCACCATCGTCTTCCCCGCAGCCAAGTCCCACAACCTGGTCCAACACATCAGCTACTTTCCGGATCGCACCAAGGGGATAACACGCACCTCACAGTCGAGTCCATGCTGCCAGTAATGACCTGCGGATCAGATTCTTGGCACTGCACATCCGCGACTGTTGCTGTGTGTCCCGAGAGCACGTGAATCTGCGCCTTGGTCCGCATGTCCCACACGCGTGCGGAGGCATCTCGTCCAGAAGTGACGAGGACATCCAGAGTGGGGTGTAGCGATAGTGCGTAAACGCCAGAAAGATGTCCATGATAATGCCGGATAACCTTGTTCGCCTCCAGGTCCCAGCACTTGACCATCTACGCACACCTCCCGTGAGTGCTGCTTATCCGACGTAACGCAAAAGTGGCGCCTAACCTTGTCTTCTCCGCATGAGAACAAGTACGGATGCCGCGAGGACACAGCCAGCCCCCGCACAGTGGATATGTGGCCCGTTAGCGATAGCTTCAACTCGCCCGAGGCCAAATCCCAGATCTTGATGACGCGGTCTCCCGCCCCAGTCGCGAACCACTTGTTGCCCGGTTCAACTGCGACACTGCGCACCCAACCAAGATGGCCAGAAATAACGCGCGTGAGTTTCCATGGCGGATGGTACGTGGGTTTGATTGTGCGTGTAGTTTTGTGGAGCTGGAGCGCCTTGGAGAGGTTGCTCGAGGATGTGAGTGTCGAGGGTTGGGGGCGGGGGTATTATCAATGGATGCAATCATGCGACTCGTTTCTGACGCAGCTAGCAATCCCAGTCGGTAAAGCAAAGCACAGTAGATGATACAAAAACTTACGCCCAGCTGTGATGGCTTTCCGAACATCCTTCGGCCGTGTGGGTCCAACTGGACCTTGCTGGGCCAAGAGCGCCGCAGGCAGCTCCCGGACGTCTTTGAACTCGTCATTGATCTTCACGGACAACCGTATGCGTGCACTGGACATTACGCTCTGTCACCCATCAAGTTCCGAGGTGAGATGAGGCGCACCTTTTCTCCTCCTCCCGAATATTGTCATCTGGACATGACGCGAAGATGTCGCGCGTCCTCTTGCCACAAACTTTCAGCAAGGGTTAAGGGGTGGAAGTGCCGACGTAGACATGGTGAATCTGTGTCAGCCTCAAAATATAGCAGCAACCGCTGAATGTGTGAGTAGGACGTTCGGGAGAGGTCTTCAAGTTGTGGCAATTGCCACTGCCAGTGTCTTCCCGAGCTTAGTCAGCACACCAGCGTTGAGCTATGTGACCGTTGTGACCCTATTTGCTGAGTCAGCCCGCCAGCGCCCCGGTCGCTCTCTACGACGCAGGTTCATCTCGTTATCGCCAGCTGCAGTGTTGTCAACAGGCCAGGACTCGCATCTTCCTGTTGCTGCCGGACTCTGGAGAGGACTGTCCAGTCGTTACGTCCTGTAAACGTAGAGTACTAGCGAAAAGTAGAGAGGACAGCCATGTCCGGCGCGGCAGAGCTGAAATCGCTAGTCAAGCATCTACATGGCGCCTCTACAGACGAGGTATGTCATATAATTTTCCCTATGGCATCTCCGTTACTCCCGTCTGATTTTGGCTTGCTGACTTTGCTTTTGTTCTGCTTTGGGTGCGGGGTGGGAACGTGGTCGTGTGCAGGAGGTCGTAGGCATCTTGAAGACGCTCAAGCAGGAGGCGAAGATCACCGAGGCGGTTCTCAGGGTATGACAACTCTTCATTCCTCAGCGTGCATGAAGCACTCAGCAGCTCTGAACTACAGGAAAGTAAGGCAGGGTTGGCAGTCGGGAAGCTGCGCTCTCATGCAACGAAGGAAGTCGCCGATCTCGCAAAGGAGATCGTCAAGAAATGGAAGACCGAGGTTGAGCGGGACAAACAGAGTAATGGCGGTAGTAGCAAGGCCTCTGCCAACGGAAAGCCTCCTGGTAGGGTCTTCTGTTCATTCTTCGCAAAAGTAGCAGTGACTAACTATGCCCTTTCTGCAGTCATGAGGAAGGCGTCAACGGCATCGACCACAGTATCTTCAAAGTCACCTTCCACCCCACTCACACCAACTGCCTCAACAAGTGGGTCCTCCTTCAAGGCAGACCAACGGACCGCCAAAAGCGACGGCATCAGGGTCGACATCACTGGAGATAAGACCCGCGACAAATGTTTGGAGCTGGTCTACGACTCGCTGGCCTTCGACTCCGGTGCTCGTGAGTGATTCAATGCCTCCGGCGCCAACTTGATTTTTTAGTTGACTCGTCTTCTAGCAAGCGAACAGATTCTCACTCGTGCGAAGGGCATCGAAAGTGCGGTACTAGCAGAGTTCAAAGGCACGTCGGCAGGGTACAAGAGCAAGATCCGCTCGCTCTACGTGAACCTCAAGGATAAGAACAACCCGGGATTGCGGGAAAGCGTTGTGTCTGGTGATATACCCGTGCAGAAGTTCTGCAGGATGACAAGTCAGGTAGGTGTCGCACACTTGATCCGCATCTTGAGTTCTTAGTGGATTCTCCTCTGTTCGCAGGAAATGGCGTCTGAAGAGATGCAAGCGGCGAATAACAAGATCGTGCAGGAGAATTTATTCAAAACTCTTGGCGCTGGGGAGGTACAGGCCGAGACAGATGCGTTCCAGTGCGGGCGTTGCAAGCAGGTGCGCTTTCGATGCGATTGCACTCTACTCTCGTCTCGTCGCATTTACACCTATTTCTCAGAGAAAGTGCCGGTACCGGCAGGCGCAAACTCGGAGTGCTGATGAACCAATGACTGTATGTTTTTCCATATGCTGTATGTCGCCAATTATACTGACATGCGATATCATAGACCTTTGTAACGTGCGTATCTTTAGCAACTCAATACTGATGTGTCTTCTAACGCTCGTGTCTGCACTGTAGCTGCACCGTCTGTAACAACAGGTAACGATTCACCATTTGTTATGTGTCTCGCTGTCACTGATGGTCGATGTTTACAGATGGAAGTTCTCGTGAACCCCTAGCTCGTCACAACTAATTCTGCCGTATTTACATGTACCAGTTCACTCTCCACCCTACAACCGTGACCTCAGTCGATCGTTCTGTTCTAGCATCGGATGTCGTTCGCATCGCTTTTTATTCGCAGTCCCATCGTTCCAAGTTCCTTGCTAGTGCGTTCCCGTAGTACCTTCCCCTCGTAGTACCTCTTTCGTGTACGTGTGTATTTTTCGTTCCGTGGGTTTCTTACTCGGATAGGACGTTCGTCGGTGCATGCCTTTTGCCTCGAGAGCTGCCGATAAGATAAGGCGAAGAACATGCATATGGCAGTTGGCCTCCTGAGCTCACACATACCCCCGTGCGTCTATATAGATGACAAACTGGCATAATATTGCGACTTCGAGGAGCTGCTTTGAATAGCTCACGGGCTTCCGAACCTCCCTCACTAGTCCCGCCATGTCTGACGGGCTCACCCTCTCTGTAACCGGCGACGAACGCCAGCCGCTACTCACCAGCACCCCCGAGTACAACACAGAGAGCCCCGCACTAGAGAGCGCATCGCCCCAGAAGAAGCGTAGTTGGTGGACCACTGGCTGGTATGCCGTCTTGGCAGTGCTAGGAGCCGTCCTCTTCGCGCTTTTCATCAAGGGCTTCATCGATGCAGACGATGTCGAGTTCGACCTCGGCAAGGCGCTGAAGAGCGCCCTCGGCGGAGGCCTCAGCGGAGCGGCAGGTGCGTCGTGTTCGCTCGGTCAACCGTAAGGCAGCGGGTGCTGACGCTCGCGGGCAGCGATGGTGCTGCAGGTGCTGACGCTGATGCCGCTGCGCACGGTGATGAACTACCAGTACCGATACGGCACGACGACGACGCAGGCGATCAAGACGCTGTATGTCGACGGCGGGTGGACGCGGTACTACCAGGGCCTCGCAGCCGCGCTCATCCAGGGCCCGGTGTCGCGCTTCGGTGACACTGCGGCGAACGCAGGCATTCTCGCGCTGCTGCAGTCCAACTCGTTCATGAGGCGCCTCCCTGCGCTCGCCAAGACGATCTTCGCCTCACTCGCCGCGGCGTGCTTCAGGATGCTGCTCACGCCGGTGGATACAGTCAAGACGATCATGCAGACGGAGGGCAAGGCTGGCCTCGCGATCCTTCGGTCGAGAGTGAGTGGACTAAGTCTGGGCTTGACCTGCTAGAGATACTGAACTGCTTCAAGATCAAAACCTACGGAGTTGGCACCTTGTGGTACGGCGCCGTTGCGACTGCTGCGGCCACGTTCGTTGGTCACTATCCGGTCAGTGCAGTCTCAACTAACACAGACGACTCTCTGGATTGACTGGTGGCGCTGCAGTGGTTCAGCACATATAACTACCTCGACGCGAATTTGCCATTGCCGACTACGCTCCTAGAGAAGCTCCTACGGCAGGCCTTCATAGGGTTTTGCGCGTCCGTGATCTCCGACACCATATCAAACTCGCTGCGTGTGGTAAAGACGTATCGCCAGGTGCACGAATCACGGGTGGGGTATTTCGAGGCAGCAGAGGCAATCATCACCTTGGAAGGCCTGCGTGGCCTGTTTGGCCGTGGGCTGAAGACGAGGATTCTAGCGAACGGCCTCCAGAGCATCATGTTCTCCATCCTGTGGAGGTTCTTCTTGGATCTGTACGTGTCGCATTGCCTTGAAAGGTGCTCATTTGACGAACGGATTCTCCGCAGATGGGACGACAAGACAAAGTAGACATTCACCTCAGACGAGTGTCCGAAGCCGTGTTACACAAAGATAACTGATTGAACTTGAAGGGTGTGGATTCGCATTTCCGTAGTTCACCTGATCTGTGCTATATTTTCCACTTGCAATATTGAGCTCAGTTGCATCGTCGTAAATTATCGGCTGTTGTGCATCGAGGCCGGTGAGTAGACGAAACGCCAGCGTTCGGCAGACTGGGCGTCTCGTTGTCGTTGTGCGCTACTTCCGCCTGCACCATGTGGTCCTTACAACAACCTCGGGTGTCTAAATCTGACTCTGAGAACATATCTGCTCTTACGTGGCTTGGTTCGGTCTGGGTTGGGACTACCGTCTGTCTGTGCTTGTTTCAGTAGGTCCCAGAACACTTTCCAACAGTATACCGCGCACAACCCTCCCGGTCGAGCGGGATATGATCTGAGAGTTCACAGGGCCAGGATCCAAGTTGGCCAGAGCCACAGTTCGAGTATTTTGTTCTTTCTTACAGATATTCTGTCCACCAGCACGTTCTTGATTACCCTCAGCCCTGTAGCGCCTGTGCGTTGCAGTGCATTAGGCATCTTGAATACCTCCGCGACTGGCGTAACAACCAGTCTTTTGTCCTCTGCTGCGGTGCGCAACTTCCCATATATTCAAGCACATGCAGTTAGTCTCCGCTATTCAACACCATCTCATTCGCAGAGTCCAGACCACCAACGACATTTACTTGTGCCAGTGAGGTGGACCTATCCTCGTGCTCAGGGAAGGCTGGAAACGCTGAGTGTCTCAGTCCAATTTGTGACGATATGTCAGAGTCTCGGACCCGCTCCATCAACCATTTACTGGCGGTCAAAGTCAATATGGTCGATGTGCTAGCCTCTCCCCGCTCGAATCCAAATGTCTCCGCTGTATCTCTCAACGATTCTCTCCTCTCTCCCCCGGCGAGCACGTCTACTTCACGATCCACCAGTCTTCCTGCGCCGTCCCTGCCTAGACGACCCGCGTCTGCACCTCCCGGTACAACCGCTTTCAGGCTCATTGCAACAGTAGAGGCCGGTATCGAAGCTCTCAAACCTCGCAGACACTCGTTTTTCCCGAGGCGACAGTCGTCCTTTTCCAGCAACGGCGCATCCGGAAACTTGACTCGCCCCCCTCCACCGCTGTGTGAGTTATCACGATGTTCTTCTGCTGCGACCACAGCTCATGCGTGCCGACAGTCCGTCCCACCACGTTTTGGCGCAACAACCTCCGGTCTGGCGTAACCGGTGCCTCGTACTCCCCGTCGTCCCACCTTATACGCCGTTCCACATTCATCGCAGCGGGCCTCTCCCTGGACCATCCTGTCGCCGACCTTTCCGCGTTCGGTGTCGAGTCTCGGATTGGTGTGGTCCACCTACCTCCTGACGGTCCTTTCATATAATGGCCAGCGCGTCTCGTCAAATTGCGAACTTCGCTCTTGCGTCGCAGCTCATCGCCAAGTGCCAAGCCTACGGTGTAGCTGCTCCTGCGTACACCCATGTTACCGAGCATGAAGTCAGGCAGATTAGTCCTACCAGTACATCGAGCTTCAACTGGTGGCCCTATCCTTCCTGGGGAGCCACTGCTACATCCACCACCCCTACTGCCATCGCGACAATTTCGAGTACGGCACTCCCTGCAACGAACGTCGACGCTCCCATCAGCAGCGCAAACAGCGTGCCGATTTCCTCCCCCACGGCGTCTGCCTCGCTGATCCGTATCACCGCCCTGCCGCCCGTCTCGTCGTCCACAAGCAAGCGTCAACACACTGTGCGCAGCGCGTCTTTCAACATCGCGTACCTCGCGCCGCTCTTCGCCGTGCTCGGCGCTGCGGCAGGCGCACTCTTGACGTGGTGCGCGTGGCGTTGGTACCGCCGTCGACGCGAGCGCCTCGCGCGCGAGGGCTCCCTCGAGCCGGGCCCGCGCTACGTCTCGCCGCCAGAGACCGGCCCAGAGGATCTGCACGGCGCGGAGGGCGCCTCGCCACCGGGCTGGCTCGCGCGCACGTTCTCGGCGTCGGCGGGCGCTGCGGCTGCTCCAGGGCCGGCCGGTGGACCCACCGCATACGCTGCCGTAGCGGTGGACGACGACCCTTTCGTCGATCGCGCGCCGTCCTCGCGGACCCGCACGTCCTATTCGGACGGTGGTGCGAGTGGGCAGCGGTCCGAGCACGACTCGACGTCCGTCCACCACTCGGACTCGTGGGACCTCCTGAGCGATGAGGGCGACGCAGTGCCGTACGACACGCTGCGCCACAAGTCGATCCGGCGCGGGATTCTCGAGCGGCTGAAGTTCGGGACGCTGTACCGCCCGCCGCAGCCGCACAGGGACGAGGACAGGGAGGACAAAGAGAATGAGAGCGATGTAGGCGGGCAGGGGGACCGGGCGCGCCTCGGCGCGCAGTGCGGGAACCGGCCGGCACATGTGAGGCAGGACTCGGATTTTAGGGTCGATATGCTCAGACCGCCCGTGAGGGCGTACTCGCCTGCATCTACTCCCACGAGGACGCGATCGCTTGCGCAGGGCACGGACGATGACAGGATGTCCACTCCTGGTTTCCGGATTGTGGAGGAGGATACGGAGGCGGATGAGCGTGCACGCCATGTCTCGAACGGGCGAGGAGGAGCCAGCCCGGTAAGGGAACCGCCCGCGTCGAGCTGGCGCACCCCGTGGTCGTCTCCGACAAAGCAGCTCGCAGAAGACAAGTTCACCGCGCTGCCGACGCGTCGGAGCATTGCGGAGAAGCGCGTCAGCCCGTTCTCGACGCCCGCCATGGCTTCGCGCACGACGACGCCCATCAGCGCGATCCCCCAAATGACGCGTGTCGACTCGTCGATCCTGCCCCTTAGTCCCCCGCGGATCACGTCTCCGCCGTTGGAGTCGCAGCTCTTCTTTGGTCCCATCGGGACAGACTTTGGATCCACACCTAGTCTCGACCTTCGGATGCCCGGGGAGCCAGGTGGGCCTCTGGGCGAGGGCTCTCCCGAGGCTGGTGTAAAGGCGCGAAACAAGCTTCGGACGCAGAGAGAGCCACCTCTGCTGCCCTTCCCGTCCTCCTCGGATACTTCGCCGTATCGCAACCGCCTCAAGAAGCCCGCTGCTAACGACACATCTGCCGCGGACCTTGACGGAGATGTCCGCCCAGCACCACCTGTATCCCGGTCCCCGAGTTGCTCGGGGATCTCTGGGCGTTTGTCGGCTGCGGAGCGCTATCATGCGAGACAATCGGTCCACGACAAGGTCGAGGAAATCTTGTCGCACAGCTGGAGCCAGAGGGACATGAGTAGCGAGTCGCTGGTGGGGAGTACGACGCGGTTCGGGGCACTGGTGCATGATTCGCCCGCGGGAGGAGGGGGTGGCGACGGGGCGACGGGGACGTCGATCCATCAACGGCTCGCAGCTTTGGAATGAGAAATGAAAAACTCCCGCATGCACACCACGCACTCTTATACCATCTTGCAATATTGTTATGGACTTACAGCTTGACGTTCTCGATATAACTTATATTTGATCTTTGTCATGGTGCACAAATGGCAAGTTCGTTGAGGATCGTCCTTAATCAAGCACCTCAGTCCCATCCGCAAGTACTAGTGCATCGCTCGACGCTTCAAGCTTCAAGTGCTGCTACAATGGTGGAATTTATACTGTATGGTTCACGTTCACCGCTTTGCGCCGTGCATCAACGAAACATGCTTTGATCTCTAGAATATCGTCATATGACAAGCTATCCTCGCATTCCCGATTTTTGCTGGACCTTCGCTCGCAGGAAGGGACATACCATTCTCTGATTCTCTTCCGATTGTCTCCAGAACAATCACAAGAGGACACAGAGACTGGCGGCCTGTCGACACAGCAAAACGAAAATCAGAATGACCGACAGATCTACGCAATGGAAGCTAGCTGCCCTCATCTCGGAGCGGATTTATCTCATGCAGAAATCGAGGAGTGCGAAACGGGCCTCGTGGCTGTCTGCCCATGGCACAGGTAGCCAACAGTCCTTCAATTTGCACTGCCGGCAACTGATAATTTGCGATACCCAAGATATGATTTTGACCTTCGGACAGGAAAAAGCGAGACGGGGCTCAAGGCTTGCACGTATGTCGTTGAGGTAAGGACCGACGACGGCGGCGTGGCCGATGTATGGGTGGAAGCCCCAGCAGGCGGTTCAAACTGGCGAGTTCTGGAGCTCCGCCCTGTTTCAGAAGGTCTGTGAGCGGCGTAGAATTGCAGTCTTTGTATGCTTCCTCACGATGCACTGCATAGCATTCGCGGATCCGCCCCCGCCAAACATATCCAGTCTTTCATTCGAAACGATTCATAACGACGATGTCTTGTCTGCGCCTGAAGACGTGGTACCAGTCGAGGGAGCTCCTAGTACACTCATGCAATGGGCTGTTTTGATTCTCAATACAGCAAACCCAATGTTGAAAGTAGATCGCCGACGTGATTATACCTTGCACAATCTCCTGACCTCGCTCGACCCCCGGCAGGTTGAACGAACAAAACATGCGGTGCACATGTTCCGAACGGGCCAGTTAACGTCGATTGGAAATCGATACTCAAACGCCCCCCAACCTCCAGACGTACCACCACGCGAAGAAGCATACTCACGAAATACCGTCGACCCGGGCAGGGTTGCCAAACGAAAGAACCGAGCTGTAATGCTGCATGCATTGGCGAACATCGAGCAGTGGGCGTAAGCATCCGCTCCGCATCACAAGCACAAATATTCCTCTGCTCAGCTGGACTCTTCGTATGCCGCAGGATCGACCTCGCGTACGTTCAGGAAACGCGTCGGCGCGTCCACTCAAGTACTGACCCGTCTCTCCAGGTGGGACATCATGGCGCGCTTCGGCCCCGCGCACCCCGACCTGCCCCCCGCCTTCTTCTCCGACTTCGCGAAGATGGCGCTCGACGAGTCCAAGCACTTCTCGCTGCTCACCGCGCGCCTCGCCGCGCTGTCCCCCAGCACGCCGTACGGCTCACTCCCCGTGCACGCCGCGCTCTGGGAGTCCGCGAGCGTCACGTTCGTCTCGCTGCGCGCGCGCCTCGCGATCATCCACCTTGTGCATGAGGCGCGGGGGCTCGACGTCAACCCCGCCACGATCGAGCGCTTCCGGCGCGCGGGCGATATGGAGAGTGTGCGTGCGCTCGAGGTGATCCACCACGACGAGGTGACGCACGTCACGACGGGCCACCGCTGGTTCACATGGCTCTGTGCGCGGCAGGGCGTCGACCCTGTGCAGACGTTCCGGGAGGAGGTACGGAGGTGCTGGAGAGGCGATGTGAAGGGCCCTTTTAATGTCGAGGCACGGGAGAAGGCCGGGATGACACAAGATTTCTACCAGGATTTGCGGGGTGAGATGGGAACGCAACAGCGTTCGGGTGAAGAGGAATCCAATTAGACCAGGAGAATAAGAATACCTGCTGGCGCACGAGTCTGTGAAATCTACGAAGAGATGCATGCTTGCGCAAGCACCGCCAGACAATATATATCGATCCTAGGATAGCATGGACAACAAGCGACGAGAAGATATATGGGGCTAAATTGTACAGTGACCTTCGGGGTCATATACGCTACATGGACGGTCACTATACGGCCGCAGCGCCTGCGAAACCCGAGTGCACAGATACAAGAAACAGCATTGAGAGCAAGCAAGAGGAACGAGCGACCCGAACCCTGCAAAACAGGCGCAGTCTGATAACTATCAAACGAACAGGGTGCTGTCTTGCATAGTAGGAGGCGACTCCGGCCACCCAAATCTGATACGGAACGTAAGGCTTGTATTCCAATGTGCAATAGCTACCGATCACGTACCCAGGCATCATCATGTCTTTCCAATAAGACGGGTTCTGCAATGCCAAAAGAGCACCCAACATCTCCGGCTCCATGTTACCCCCGGAAGTGCCGAAGTTGAACGTTTCAAGAGGGCTAGTGCCGGCGGCGTACGCATGTTCCTCCTGGTATATCGGCTCCATGGACATCATGTTCTCAGAAGCAGAGTGTGTGCCAGTTACGCCATGCGCATCGACGAAGCTGTGCTGGGAGGATGGCGACGGGAACACTTGCTGCGACGGACTGGAAGACGACGAGGACGGAGACTGGGACGGGTATACACCGGTGCCGGCGGGAGACCCCCCGTGTGGCATCTGCGCCTGGGGCGGATGCTGCGGATGGATGCGGCCACTGGTGGCGACGTCACGGCGGTGTCTCGCCAAGAGCCCGGCGAGAAAGCGGGCGTGCAGTTTAGGCGTGTGGCGTTCGTCGATCGCAACATCCGGAGAACTCAATATCTTGATCAGCCGTCCTATTAAGTCGAAAATCTCCGCCTCCTGTTCCTTCGTGATCAGCCTTGCGAACTCCGGGCGCATTAGCTGATTGTGCGATCGTTATCGGTACAACGTTCCGTCTACGGGCGCAGACAGACACGCACCTTTAGCAGGAACGCGGATGCAAACGAGGCAAAGATGAAGTGTCCTGCGAAAGAAAGACGTTAGGTCCGACCAAGAGAGATTGAGCGAGTCCATACCATCGGGAGAGTAGCGCATGAAGCCGCTGGGACATAGCGACTCTACCATGCACAGTATTACTGTTTTGGCAGCTTGGAAACACTGCAAGGGCAGTAATGAATAAAACACCGGAAACTAAGGCTAAAAAGAGACCCGACTTTGTCTAGGAATAAATTGTCTCCCTCCTGCATGCCTCGATGGAAGGCTTGCTGGAAGCCGAAGGAATACATGACCAGTCTCGAGTAACTCGTGAGGCTGCATGTACGCGCGTGAGATCATGAGGGATGCTTCGCTAAAAAGGACGTACAACGGAAGCAGTGATGCGCGGAATTTGTACGCCGCGTCTGTAAGAGTGCACGTAGACGACACGGTCAGGGCCGTGCTGGGCTGCGAACGCACACGAAACAAACCATGCACGCTCGGATCTTCGTTGAATCTCCGGGTCCAGTCATCGAAGTACCGCGTCATTTGCTCATCGTGTCTTAGCGTCACCGCGCGGAAGTCAAGTGCCTATAATCAGATAAGCACGCGCTATCAGACGAATGTCCCAACCACTGTACCCGGTTGAGCCCCGTCGGGGCACTGGGGTCGGAGTATATCTCCTCATGGAAGCTTGCCATAATCCGGAGCAGCTGCGTGTATGCGCAGAGCCCAACGTCGTTCTGACAGGTGTTGTGCTGAGGTCAGTTCATGTCTGCGCTCGACTTCCACCTCCACATACAGGATGGTTCATGGGCGATCTCTTGTACCAATCATCGGATTTCCGAATGGTGCTGCTCGCATATCTGTGAGGTTCTGCCAAGACGCAAAGAATTATGATTACTCACTAATCCTCCTTGATAGTCGAGGGTTTCCCAAACTGTGTTGCCATGGACCGGTCCAAATTGTAACAGTTGATCCACAAGCGAGTCTTGTTCACGATCTCGCGGGCATGCTCCTTGGACTTGGGCTGGATAGTCGACGCGTGATGCAAATTCAGGTCCGTCGCGATGCTATATGCCGAAGTCAGTGCAAACCAGAGCTTTCCACAGGCAACGACCGCACCGAATCGCAAGACCAGTGTACAACCAGCTGCGATCATCCTCCCAGCGTCGCGCAGGCACTGCGTAGATGCTAAGCAGTATGTAGGCCTGTGCAAGTTCTACCGATTTCCATCCATTGAGCAAGCCTTCTGCAGCTGCGCGTTTGGCGAAATGCATGGCGACCGGGTAGATCTCCGACTTGGGAGGATAGTACCGAGAAGCAACGGCACAAACTAGCGCAGCGCGTCGCCGTGAGAAGCGCGCTAAACGAATATGCGCACAGGAAACACTCACTGACTGTGAACAAGAACGGACATCGGGCGAATGTGTTGGCCGGAGTGTGGACCTCGGCATCGAGCAACGTGACATGGACCTGCAATTCAGGCCAGTTAGCCAAACAGGACAGTGTGCACCGTCAGGCACGCATTACATTCAGACGTTCATAATAACTGATGATTCCGTCAGTCTCAGCGGGGTAGAAAGTAATGTTAGGGCGCACATCTTGAACAATCCCTCGACATCGTCCGGTGTGACCAACCCATAGACCAAAATTTCCGGAGGACTGTGATCTTGTATCAAATTGGCTCGCATCGCGAGGTCATGGACAGGACCTAGCAGCTCCGCGTCAGCGAGCCGTTCGGCCCCGAAGGAAAGACGCTACCTGGCATGAAGTAGTCGGGGCTCGCGACACCCTACATCATCATGAGTACCATGTACGCGCGCCGCCACGCCAAGACAGACGACAGACGAACCACGTCTCCATCGTCGCTCTCGCCGTCGCCCGCAAGCGTCTTCTCCTTCTTCCTCTCCTTCGTCGTATTGTTGTACAGCGACATTTTGGCCAGAAGCCCGATCGGCACCGCCGCGTCCGGCAGCTGCTCTGCCGCATCCCGCGAGTCGTCCGCCGCGCCCAGCGGGTCCGCGACGCTTCCCCGCTCGGTCGCGTCGTTGTGCAAGACGCCTTCGGCCTCCTCGTCCGAGTCGCCGCCAGCGTGGGCACGTGACTCAAACCTGAACGTCTCCCCGGTACGCAGCCGGTTGCTGCTCTCCACGCTGGACTGCATGCGGTCGAGCCAATCGACGACGGTCTGCTTGGTGCGGTCGGACGGCGACGTGTTCAGGCGGTACGATGCGATGGACATCGGGGTCGCCGTGTATGGACTGTGTAGCTGCTCGGATGATCGGGCGAGGAGGCGGAGCGCACGAACACCAGTCACAATGCGTTTCCGGACGGGCGGAGAATGGAGAGCGTGCGTACCTCTCGGAGGAGCTTCTCAATGATGACGTCCTTCTGGCGGATCTGCGCGAGGAGGTATTCCCGCTTGCTGCGAGGCGAAGGATCCGGTGAGTACGATGGCGAATCTCGCTCGGGCGACGAAGAATGTGGACTCATCACGAAGGCAGAATCTGACAGGGAACAAGGCGATAACTGCACGGGCGAGATTGCCCGGACCAGTGACTTATGGACGACCGCCAGAGATCCAGAAATCCAATGAAGTGCTGCAAGTCGAGTAGCGCCGGAATGGTGTGGGACTTACTTGGGGGCATTCCGCGGTTTTCGCCCTTCGACGACGCACTGGTACCCGCTACCCTTGCAGCGTCGACACGTGTTCTCGCCCGCGAGGAACTCACACTTCATCTGTAGGTGCGTGGATGATCGATCCGGAGAAGAGACAGGAAGCATGGAAGAGTATGAGAAGTCAGGCGACGACACTATGATGACATGGAAACGTGCCTTGAGCTTTTTGCAGTGCTTGCACGCCCCGGGACTGGCTCGCAGCAAGTGGATGCGGCAACAACACGCAAACATCGGGACCGAACAAAAACCGGTATCAGAAGAGTCCGGACGAGATGTGAAGGTTCCGGAGAGACGCAAGCCCCGAGATCAAGTCCGAGTTGTGCACATTACGGAATTGAGAGGGAGGGAGCGCGGAAAACGCAAAAGAAGATACGCAGTGAGCGGACCGGAGCCTAACAGAGCAAGTCAAAAACGCACAGTCGGTGTGGCTGGCCATCGAAGCCAGACATGGGCTGCATGATGGTCATATGGTTCCCGTCGTCGTCGTCACTTTGGGCTTCGCTTTCTACGGGGCGCTGTATGTCTGAACGGGGTCGCTTCTGTCCCTGGGCCTTGCTCTTGCTCTTGCCCTTGTTTGGCTGCCCCTTGGCTGTGCTTGGAGGGTGATTCCCGGGAGACGTAGGAACAGACAGCTGGGTCACCATCTGCTGACTGCCCGCGCCCGAGGCAAACTGCCCGTCATCTGTTCCGCCCAATTCCGTCGATGATGGTGTGAACGGTGAGCGGTCGCTCGACGACGTGTGTGCCGATTGAGGGGCTTGGGCCCCAAGCTGCTCGGGGTGCGGATTGTAATGCGTGAACGTATATGACTGTTGCGGCTGTGACTCTGCAGAAACGAGCTCGGGCGGGTAAATGAACTGATCACCTGCGGGCTGAGCTTCGCCCTGCGGGAGACTGTATGACTGCTGTTGCTGCATGTACGTCGACGTCGCGTCAACTGTCAAGTGCTGGCGCATGTCGTATTGGACCCCGCTGTCTACGACCCCAGAATGATGCTGTCCACGGCGGGCGCCTCTGGTGGGAAGCGCTCGCTGCGGGCGATCGACAGGACGATGCTGGACGAGGTGGGTGTCGTAGGCAGCCGTCTCCAGAGGCATGTACTGGTCTGGCACGAAGTTGTACTGGTTGTGCAGCAGGGCAGGCTGTGTCGGCACCTGCTGCATCTGCTGCCGCAACTGCTGCTGCTGCTGTTGTTGCGGGAAAGAGATCTCCGGGACGTTACCGGTAGGACCTACATAGTCGAACTGTCCATTTCCATGTTCCTGCAGCTGCTGTCCATGTGCCTGGTAGTTGGCAACCCAGGTCTGATAATTGGCCTCTGTACTCTGGGGGACCGCCTGGTCGGGATCATAGAACATTGGGTTGCCGAACATGGAGGATGACGGCTGGGGGGTATGGGCTGCACTGTGCTCGTGCCGAGAGGCGGCTGACGAGGGTATGTCCAGGCCGAGGAGCTTGTCCCGATGGGAAAGCGTGCGCTCTGGGCTGGAGGACAATTAGCGCAGAGACTAGGGACTGGTGAGGGCGAGAACAAACCTGGGGTAGGGTGTGTGCGCAAGTTTTCAGCCGCAGATGTCAGATCAAAGGTTGGGTCGGGGAAAAGGCGCTGGAGATGGGAAGGGGACCGGGCTTTTGAACGTTCCGCGCCGGAGGGGTCGATGCTCTGGGACATGGAGATGCTCAGAACGCCACCGTCGTCGCAAGCGGATCTCAGTGCGAGCTTCTCGACAGTGTGGATGGCGGTGTCTTCGTGGACAGCCACCAGCTACGCGGATGTCAAGTGCAGCACAGGCGAATATTGCTGCTCTGGTAATTGGCAGCGCAGGGGAAAGAGTGATTGCTTGCAGGCCAGTCTGCGTTGGCCGCTCGTGTGGGTACCGGGCTGACTGCTTCTGGCGCCTGCACCCGACATCTCTTCCATCTCTCGGTTTCTTTTCTGACATACCACAATTGTCCTGCTCCGAGCGCTTGGCTCACTCAATGCAACCGTGTATTTATTGCGAGCAGAAGATCAACCAGGACACGATGCACATTGATACACACCGCCATGGCAATCACGTGTGCCTACTACCACTACCCCAAGTACGACCGTCAGACACAGGTCACCATCGCTGAATGCGCCCACCATCATCACAACTGTCCATCGCCTGGAAACCCCTCTGCGCAACGAACGACCAACATGTTGCTAAGTAAGCAGTAGCCATCATGCAAAACCCGGTTCTTTACTCACCGCATGTTCACCGAGCATTGTTGCTCAAATGGGGATAATTTATCGCAAGGTTCGCGACTCGGACCACCGCGGAGACCAGCACTGGAGCATTGAATGAACCCAAGGCAGCTGCCGCGAGTGTGCACCCCGGGCTATCACCGGCGCTCAACAGTCCGCTCCGACCGGAGGCCGACAGGCGCCCGACCAGCACTATTATGGCTGTGGAATACGCACGCAATCGGAGGCGCCGGCGATTGTTGGCGCTATGGAGGTGCATGTGAGGTGAGGAGAGGAGGAAGGATCAGACTCAGGTGCGCACCAGAAGTCTTCTAGTTAATAACGCGAGCTGCATCAAATGTTAATGCACAAGTGTGCTCCGCGACCTGTGGCACTGGCAGCAGCGCCGCACTCGGGTCCGAAATGGACCGTCGCGCCGCACCGAGTAAGGCATCCGAAGATGCAAAACGCTCGGAGGACGCGCGTCGAGGCCCGAGGGCATACGCGTACAGTTATATATACATCACAGACCTGGATACCGAACTGCAGGTCAGGATCACGATTCCGCGCGGAATCGGGGGAGCTCATTGGACCAAAGGGGAGCAGGACCCGGCAGGTGACCCCAGCCGCAGGAGGTGGTGGTAAGTCGATGAAGGGCAGATACTTATCATGGACAGCAGGTAGTCATCATTGCTGTACTGGGTTCCGTCGTTCCGGTCGCGATAGATGGTGGGGAAGCCCACTCATATGTCAGGGAATAACTGGAGGTAAGTACTGTCACATTCCATGCAGACACCAAATCGATAGGTACGTGCGGTTAGCATACAGTCGCAAAACATAAAGAAAACATGCCTAGAACCTTTAAGGCACACATTCTGGCTACAGCATACATTTTGTATGTATGTTACTTCAATATTTAGATTCAAAACATTTGGGGCACATTTTACGTAAGAGCTCAATTGTTCTTTCAATTTTCCACCTCCATACTACAGACCTTGCATGCAGTGATCGGTGCTACAAATATTGTTGACCATAATGCGGACGAACAGCGTGAACATTTGAAGTTTGGAATTGTCTGGCTCGACAAGGGGCCCGTCGAGAGGTGACGCTATTACAGCTGTTTTCATAAGTATGCGGAATTGCAAAAACAAAAAAACGCCCTCGGCCTCGGGCCCGGGGACCTACACTGCAGGACAGTTGACCAGTGGTTTTCCAGCGGAAACGTGACTGGTGGTCTACCATGTTGAAGTTCAGCTACAATGGACCGGCTGCAAAGTAGCGGTATCTGCGAGTAGGAGAACGTAACCTCAGTCAACCGGTATGGGAAGAACTGAATGTATTGTAATACCTGCAAGTAGGAGAACGTACTACAGGTATGTGAGTAAACGATATAGTACAGACTAGAGGAAGGGACTTACACCTCAGTCAACCGGTATGGGAAGAACTGAGGTGCAGTCTGATGGGGATCAGGTATATATACTGCTACATCAGGGCAGGCTCCTGAGTCCGAATTGAGTCTGAACCTTGTAAGGAAATAATTGAATAGAAAGGAAAATAGACCATACAACTGATATAGTCGATACCGAGATAGAATCTCAACACTCCCACTCGACTAGGAAGTCGGTAGAGAGAGACCCATCCTCCCACGGAAGTCGGCATGCTTCTCAAAAGTCAATGGCTTTGTGAGAATGTCGGCGATCTGTTCGTTGGTGTTGACATAGTACAGTTTGGCATGGCCAGCGTCGAGAAACTCGCGAATGAAATGGAATCGAATGTCAACATGTTTGGTGTGGCGATCATGAGCAGGATTAATAGCGAGGAAGATACTGCCGTTGTTATCAGCGCACATGGGAGTAGGCTGAGAGTTGTCGAAACCTAGTTCGCGCTGGAACTGTCGCAACCAAGCAACTTGGCGTGATGAGTCAGATAACACCATGTACTCTGCCTCAGTTGAGGACAGAGCCACAGTCTTCTGTCTGCGCGAAACCCATGAGACCGCTGCATCTGCCAAGAAGTGGACGTAACCGGTGGTGGAGTGACGATCGTCCTTGTTCTCTGCCCAGTCAGAATCCGAGTACCCAATGAGGCCTGACCTGCTGGCACCTTGATAGACGATCTGCAGGGAACGAGTGCCATTGAGGTAACGAAGAATGTGCATTGCCGCCTTCAGATGTTCAGAGGTCAGATGTGCGCTGTACTGCGAGAGACAAGTGACGGCGTAGGAAATGTCCGGACGAGTGCCAAGAGTGATGTAGAGGAGAGTACCGATGAGACTTTGATACTTGGTGCGAAGGGCGAAGTCGATAGGAAGTGCCGGGTCTGCCTTGACGAGGATGGTACCTGCGGCAAGAGGTGTGCGAACGGGGGAGGCATCTAGCATCTGGAAAGTCCCAAGGGCCTCCTCGATGTACAACTCCTGGTCTATGGCAATTGTCCGCTGAGCTCTGTCGCGTGTGATGCGCATACCAAGGAAGTTCTGAACCGGCCCAAGATCACGCATCTGGTATTCCTCCTGGAGTTTCTTCTTGATGAACTTGATCTGAGCGGGATCAGAGCCCATGGGGAGAAGGTCGTCGACGTAGAGAATGATGATCAAATCAGAGTCTCCCACACGTTGACGATAAACGTAAACCCCAGCATCGGAATCCGTCCGAGTAAAACCCAAGTCCAGTAGAGTCTGGTGAATCTTGTGGTTCCATGTACGCGAAGCCTGTTTCAACCCGTAGATAGCCTTCCAGAGGCGGCAAACTTTGCCCTCCTGGCCAGGCACCACAAACCCCTCCGGTTGTTCCATGTAAATTTCCTCATCGAGGACCCCGTAAAGGAACACAGTTTTGACATCTAAGGCCTCAATATCCCAGTCCTCAAGCGTGGCATGAGCAAGTAGATAGCGGATGGATTCAAATCGAGCAACGGGAGAGAATGTCTCGTCATAGTTGATCCCCTGTACCTGTGTAAACCCTTTGGCAACCAGCCAAGCCTTGTGACGACCGTCAGCCTTGTAGGTAAAAACCCACTTTGACTTGACAGCTTTGCGTCCAGGCGGTAAGTTGACCAGTGTCCAGGTCCCATTGTCCTCGTGCGACTGCAGCTCGTCATGCATGGCAGCCTCCCACTCGTCACGATCCGGGAGACTAAGAGCCTCAGAGTAGGAGCGAGGATCGTGGGTGGTAGATTGGATCAGCAGATTCTGTATCACCTCGATGTCAACACTGTCGTCATTGTCCTGGAGGTCCCGCTCGATTGCAACCGGAGTACGGTCGCCATAGACGTTGTCTGGTGGGAGATTCCGGTTTGTACCGGCACCAACACGTCGCGGACGCGCAATCGGGGCAGGGGCAGGGGCACGAGGTGGTCGAACAACATGAGGTGCAGCAGGAGCCGGATGATCAGGTGGATCAGCTCCCACTGGTTGAGGAATCACTGGGAAGGGGACCGGTGCAGGATTGGGGATAGGCGCAGCAAGAGGTACCGCTGCGACAGGAGGCGGAATGTCATCGTCGTCATCATCATCCAGTAGACCGGGGAGGTCGTCGATTGGTGGCAGGGCCGGAGCGACAGGTGCTGGAGGAGGCACCGGTGGTATGTTAGAAGGTTTGTTGGGGAAGGACGTCTCATCGAATACAACATCGCGCGACAGCACAATGGATCGCGTAGACTTGTCCCAGAACCGGTAGCCCTTGGATCCAGGTTCATAACCAACAAAGATCATGGGCCGTGCCTTCTCAGCGAGTTTGCCCTGGCGACGCTCTTTCTGGATGTGGACATAAGCCAGACAACCAAAGACTCGAAGATAGGAAACATCGGGAATGGTACTGTTCCAAAGTTCGATAGGCGTCCTCCATTTGACGCGACGAAGCGGTTGGCGGTTGTAGATGTGGTTAGCGGCTTCAACGGCCAGCTTCCAGAACCCAGAGGACAAGCCAGCACCATGACGCATAGCCTCAGCCTTGGAGACAATAGTCTGCTGCCACCGTTCTGCCCGACCGTTCTGCTGTGGAGACATTGGAATGGATGCCTCACGCTCGATGCCATGCTCGCACAAGTAGGCAGAGAACTCGTGTCCCATAAACTCGCCTCCTCGATCTGAACGGAAACATCGCAACTTCGTGTTGAGCTGCGTCTCGCCCCAGGCCTTGTACGATTTGAAGCAGTCGAGTGTATCGGACTTGCTTTTGATGAAGTACATGACGCCGTAGGAGGAGTAGTCGTCGAGGAATGTGACCGTGTATTTGAATCCATCAATGGAGAGTGAGGGAAACTCATCAAGATCCGAGTGAATCAGCTCGAATGGCGCCTTCGCACGAGAGGGAGAGGCTGGGAAAGGCAGACGATGTGATTTGCCAAGTGCGCAACCCTCGCAGGGCGCTGTAGACGGAGGGATTGGAATAGTATCCAATATCCCTTTGGTGTGACGCGGAAGTTGCTCGATGGCCTTCTTTCCTGCATGACCCAATCGTTTGTGCCAGATGTCGTATGTGGTTGGCGCCACAGATAGGACGGGAACCTCGATATCGGGTTTCTTGTGGTAAATACCTGCAGAGAACCAGAAGAGGCCATTGTCGCTAGGCATAGTGTGAGCCGTAACGATGTGATGAGATGAGGTGTCGACACCCGAATACATGCGTAGGGTAGTGCCAACTGCAGTGTAGTGGCCGCCCTTCTGCAGAATGATGCGTGGTGCGAAGTACCGAGTGGTAGCCTCAGGTACGTAGAGGACGTCCTGGAGCGTGAGATTGACTTCACGCCCATCGCCATTGATGTGTCGAAGAGAAACAACTCCCCTCCCCTTGATGGCGATGTGGTGTGATTTACCAGCAAGATGCGCCTTGCCAGGTATCGCAAATGGGCGATACTGACTGAAGTCGGAGAGGATGTTGGTGATGTGGGCGGTGCAGCCAGAGTCGATCATCCACCGAGTCGAAGAGTCAGACACAGAGTACAAGGAAACATTGATGGCATTGCCCGACGACGACAACGAAGATACATCAGGGAGTTCTATGACGTGAATAGACTGCACGGTCTCCACCGGTGCAGCCTCGACAACCGCGGCCTTTGTCTCCTTGGCCTTTCCCTTCCCCCACCCAGGCGGACGTTTACCATCTGGCCAATGCTGCTCGGTGGTATGAGTCGTCCTGCCACACTTCTCACACTTCCTCTGGGGAAGCAGAGTGGTGGTCGAGACGCAGGCGAGAGAGGCACTCTGCGACTTGCGAAGCGACTCCTCCTCGATGATCTTCGGAATGACGTCGGACGGCTTGAGTGTAGCCAGGGCAACGGTGGTGATGATGGTGGAGCCGATGGTGGAGTAGGACAAGGGGAGAGCGCGAAGGATGGCGAAGGCAGCGAACTGGTCACTGATGGCAATGCCAGCGTTAGTGACCGCAGTGCGCGCCTGCTCGATCTTTGAGATCTGAAGGCGGAGAGGCTCAGTGTCGACCATCTTGGTGTCGAACATCTCCTCGAATGCCACAAAGGCCCCCACTGCTCCCGGCTTTCCAAAGTCGTCCTTCAACAGCTTCCAAACATCCGCGGAGCTCGTGCGGTCCCCAACGTAGTGTTTGTAGTCCGCACCTAGGTAGACCTCGATCATCCCCAACGCCTTGTCGTTTTTCTCGTCCCAGGCAGCTATCTCAGCATCACCAGTGGCAGGACGGGCCATGGCAATGGCGGGATTGGTCCCGACAGCATTGCCCTGGACAATCACCCACGTGCCCTGCATGCGAAAGGCGCCGCGAAGGGCGGTGGACCAGGCGAGGTAGTTAGAACCGTCGAAGGTGGGAATGGCGGAGGCGGGGATGCGAGTTGGATCCGACATGACTAGAAGAAGGTGAACGGATAGGTGTCGGGTTGGAGTAGGTATGCACGGTCGGCGGCTTCCTCTTTCAGGCGATCGTGTAGGAGATCAGAGTATCCGTACAGTACGGCGAAAGGGATGGAGTAGTCGGGGAAGGCGTGATAACAGCGATAGCGATCCGCAGAATTGTATCGTTGATGATCACCCAACTGATAAGGGTACGAATCGGCAAAATCGTCCGCTTGGATAGGAGGGGAAAAATCTCCAAAGTATGGACGACTCCACCCGTGCTCTGTAGGATAGAACCTGACGAGAGGAGGGAACGATGCCGTGATGATGTGGGTGCGCAGTTAGAGCGCGGGGCTCATAACCTGTTGAAGTTCAGCTACAATGGACCGGCTACAAAGTAGCGGTATCTGCGAGTAGGAGAACGTAACCTCAGTCAACCGGTATGGGAAGAACTAATGTATTGTAATACCTGCGAGTAGGAGAACGTACTACAGGTATGTGAGTAAACGATATAGTACAGACTAGAGGAAGGGACTTACACCTCAGTCAACCGGTATGGGAAGAACTGAGGTGCAGTCTGATGGGGATCAGGTATATATACTGCTACATCAGGGCAGGCTCCTGAGTCCGAATTGAGTCTGAACCTTGTAAGGAAATAATTGAATAGAAAGGAAAATAGACCATACAACTGATATAGTCGATACCGAGATAGAATCTCAACATACCAGTGTCGAACCAGCGGATTCCAGAGTTCAACGTACAACACCACCACTGGAATCTAGTGGAACATCCGCTGGATGGATTGACAGGCCAGTGGGCCCATAAGCCCCACCCGATAAATGCTTATTAAAATTCTCGTTGTCCAGGTATGCGCACAGTATCCACTGGCACCGCAAAATAAGCAGCACAGAACAAATACATGTCATACAGCATAGTACTAGTACAAGGAATGGATTACATATGTTACAATCCAGAAAATTGCGCCGTAGTCGATATTACCGAGGTGTTCAATATCAAACTCTGTGTTCAAGTTCTCTGCGGCACAGTCAATGAGGGTATGAACATGGAAATGGCTTACTTGTCATCAATACAGGTAGACCACAGGTGAGTGGAAGACACGAGTTCCTCATCGAGAGCAAGGTAGTCTAGCAAAGCTGACAGCATCACAGACTTCTGAATCAGGCATTCTTCGAGCCACGACATCCAAAGTGAGGACACATGCTTGGAGAACTTGACGTACTAGGATCATGTCAGTGAAGCCAATGTGGATGGGACTATCAGGCATCACGAGCATGTCAAAGTCGTCGTGCTTCATGCTGTATGTAGAAGTGTGAAGGCAACTCCAGAGCATGCATGCCCTTGCTCAAAAATTTCTCAAGTCTCTCAATCATGTGCATGTCCGCTGGTGGCCCAGTGGCTGCATGCGGTGCCAGCGGTTGATACACGATGATACGCTAGCGAACCAGACAACCACTAGGGAAGTCGTGATGCTAAACCCGGAAGGCTAACACACTACCACACAGCAATCCTGTATCCTACCAGACGTGAAGGTGCGAGTGGGGGCCGCAAGGTCTCGACGCGGCGAACGGGAATGGAGGTGGGCGAACGAGCTCCGAGGTGCGTGAATACTGGGGACTAGAATCGTGCTTGGAGGAGAGACTGTAGATATATAGAAGTTAGTAGCACTGAGCGCGAAGCAGCGCAGAACGGCAGGCTGGTGTTAATTCGAGTAGCGGATATATGGGACGAAAGACAATGACGGTGATGCGAAGACGATTGGTACTTAACGATATTTCGAGACATGGCTCACGAAGTTCGACGACAAAGGCTAATACGTTGTTTGGAGCTATTGGCGACGTGTGACGTTCGGGCAGACTGAGATCTGAGCAGTGGGGTGTGAATTGCTGAAGTGCAAGTAGAATACATGTAGGTATTTAAGGCGTAGCGAAAGCCGAAACAGCGATGAAGTCCGAATCACGCGCGTGCAGTAGCTAAGATGCGACATGTGAAGATAGGGTGAACATACGGCGCGAACATGGGATCATAGCCAAGCCGCAGGTGAAACACGGGCAAACAAATCGCGCGTCCAATGATACTGAGCGAACGAGTCCGACACATCTGCGGACGTTCTGATCGAGAGCGGGATAACCATTAAGAAGACAGCCGGAAGTGGTGATACACCGGTAGTGAGATCGCTATCTTCGGCGAAGTTGGGGAGCTGTGCCGAAGGCCGCATCAAAGGACGGATGGCGCATTCGGGACATGCGGCTCGCACAGCCTTCATGATGTCTGTCGTGTGACACGTCCGACGTGTTTCGGGATCAGGTGCTGTGGGCAGAGGGCATCGGAAGCGGTCGGAGGTGCGGAGAATATCGGAGCGCTCGAGGACTGAATGCGAAGTGCAAACATGTGTTCGGCACGTCGGTGGGGCACGAACACATGCCAAAGGGTCAGAGACTGCGTGGGAGTGTTCGCGGGGCATATGACCCTATTCGAGAATGGGCGAAGGGTATGATTGAGTAGGTCGCGGATAGGCGGAGAGTCTCGGCGGGGCTACGGTGGTGGTAATGACGTTGGTGTAGGTTCGCCGCGAGCACGAGCGCAAACGGAGGGTTTGTTGGATTCAAGCGCGCATGCGCCGGTCCGGTTCGAGGCTGGAGAAGCCGAGCGGATCTCAATCTGACCGGCGCTTCCCGCCGAAGCGCCCATCGTACTTAGCGAACATTTTTCGTTTGCTCACCTCAGTGAACCTTCCCCGGTCACTGAGGTGAGCCCAATCTATTTACATTTATGTCTACATGTCCTAATGTACCTGTAGCTCGTTTATTGGCTTATAGGTACTGTTATGCATTGCTCAGTGAACCTTCCCCGGTCACTGAGCTCGTTTATTGGCTTATAGGTTATGAGCCCCGCCTCAACCATGTCCTACGACGCGTCCAGTACCCTCGGCAACTCATCCGGAACCAACCCGTTCACCGTCCCGAAGCTCGCAGCGGACGGCGCGAACTGGATCACCTACAAGGAACGGATCAACACTGTCATGGCCGCTCGAGGACTCAAACGCCACTTGAATGGCACGGCGCGCCCACCACCGCCCGCACTCACCTTTCCCCAACCCACCGCTCCCACACCGGAGGCCATGGCAGCAGCGACCGCAACAGGTCCTGCCGCTGAAGCGCGCCTCGCATCCGTCGCAGCCCTCGCGGCGTTAACGGAGGAGGAATACCTGGCGAAGGTAGAGGCGGGGGAGAAGAAGGTCGATGACTACGAGCAGAAGGAGGCTACAGCAAGGCAGCTGATTTACGGTACGATTACCGACTCCCTCATCCTCCAGGTCCAAGATCTCCCGACGGTGGAAGCGGTTTGGGTAGCCGTCCAAACAGAGCACGAGGGAAAGTCGGAGATGCACTCCGTCGCGCTCCGGACGCGTCTCATGAACACGAAGTGCGAGGAAGGAGCCGATGTGCGAGCCCACCTCGACTCGCTCTTGAAGATGCGCGCCGAGCTCGCGTCGATGGGCGCGCCTGTCTCGGACACGGACTTCAGCGCCACCATCTACACCTCACTCCCAAAATCCTACGGCACACTCCTCACCGCCCTCGTCACCGCTGCCCGCGTCTCTCGGCAGACGATATCCTACAAGGACGTCATCTTCGCTGTCAACGAAGAATTCGACCGGACCGGCGGATCAGAGGCCGTCGCCACAGCGCTAGCCACGAAGGCAGCGCAAGCAAACGCGCGTCCGCCCAATCGAGGACGCGGAAAGGGGGGGCACTCGAGCGGACACGGATCCAAGTCCGACGTCGAGTGTTTCAATTGCCACAGAAAGGGGCACATGCAGCGCGACTGCTGGCGCCCAGGGGGTGGGAAGGAAGGTCAGGGACCCAACCAGGGAGGAGGAGGAAAGAAGGGGAACACACAGGCGAACACGAACACTGCCGCGACCGCCTCGACGGGCGACACGTACGCGTTCACGACGACCGCCTTCCCCACCGCCATGCTCGTTCGCACGCCGCAGACACCGGCGAACGTCACGACGACCGCCTTCCCCACCGCCATGCTCGTTCGCACGCCGCAGACACCGGCGAACGTCACGACGGAAATCTACGATAGCGGAGCGAACCGTCATATTTCGCCCTATCGAGATTCCTTCATTTCTTTCAAACCCTGCGACCCTCACCCCATTTCAGCCGCGGACAGTCATGTTTTCCAGGCCCTCGGTCACGGTGATGTGAAGATCAAGATGCCGAACGGCAGCTCGGAGACGACCACGATCCTGAAGGACGTGCTGTACGCCCCGAAGTTAGCCTTCACACTGGTCTCCATCAGCCGGATCGACAAAGCCGGCTTCACGTCGAAGTTCGAGCTCGGAGTCTGCGAGATTACCGCGCGCGCCGAGGCTGGCAAGGTCATCGGGCGCATTCCAGGATCGAACGGCCTGTGGCGCGTCGATCGCACGATCGCGAATCGAGCGAAGACCACAGCGTGCGTCGCCATGTCGATGATGGAGCTACATCGTCGCATGGGCCATATCTCCCCGGCAAGCATCGAACGCTTGGTCCGAGAGGGGAAAGTCGAGGGGGTGGAACTCTCCGACACCACGATCTCGCCGTGCGACGCTTGCGTGCAGGCGAAGATCACTCGCCAGCCTGTCCCGAAGGAACGCGAGAGCGCACGCGAGAAGACGATCGGTGCACGGGTCCACTCAGATGTGTGGGGACCAGCCCAAACCGAAACGCTAGGGAAGCGTCGGTATTACACGTCCTTCACGGACGATGCGACGAGGTGGACCGACATCTACCTCATGCGCCAGAAGAGCGAGACGTTCGACGCCTACAAGCGATACGAAGCGCTGCTCAAGACGCAGGACGGCCAGCCCATAAAGGCCCTACAGTCGGACCGCGGAGGCGAGTACCTAAGCAAGGAGTTCCTCGACCACCTTGCGAAGCGCGGGACGAAATCCCGACTCACGGTCCATGATACCCCCGAACAGAATGGTGTCGCGGAACGCCTCAACCGCACGCTACCCGAGCACGCCCGCGCAATGCTCCTCGAAGCGCGACTGCCCAAATTCCTATGGGGCGAGGCGATGTCGCATGCGACATGGGTCAAGAACAGATCGCCGACGCGCGCGCTCGAAGGCGGGACACCCTACGAGGCGCGGTACGGCAAGAAGCCGGACTTACGAGACCTACACCAGTTCGGGTGCAAGGTCTGGGTCCGACTGGAGGAGGCCGGGAAACTCGAAGCGAAAGCGGTTGCAGGCCGTTTCGTCGGGTACAGTGCGGACAGCAAAGGCGGCTACCGCATCTACTGGGAGGGCAAGCGCACGATCACCGTCGAGCGAAACGTCAAGTTCGCCGACGCACCTGTCGTCACCGTCGACGTTCAGCCCGAGGGGGTGAGTGGTACGACTGGCGGTCAGAACGACGCGCCGCCTCCAGATGCCCCCGCAGCACCCGCTGCCGTTCCCGACGCCGCTCCCAAAGAGCCTGACGACGACCCGGACATGCAGAAAATGCCGGACGTCCCAGCACCTCCACCCGCACCTGACCCCGCACCCGCTCCACCTGCCGCTCCCCCAATTGAACGCGAGAGGCGCATTCGTCAGCCCTCCGCATACGTCCGCCGTCTACAAGACGGCAGCGGCACTACCGATGGACGTCGCGGCTCACCCACTTACCCGAAAGGATTGCAACCCGCGGGCTTGATGGGCGGTGCGGCGATCGACCTCGAACCTGATCGGGTCGAGGAGGCCGAGATGCGGAATCTCGAAGCCGCCATGGTGGACGCGCTCGCGATACAGGCAGGCCAGGAGCCATTATCGCTTGACGCTGCTAAGCAAAGCCCTGATTGGCCGCTCTGGGAGGCGGCAATCCAGAAGGAGCTTGCGAGCATCAAGTCCTACAACACCTACACGCTCGTCGAACGCCCGGACAACGTCAACGTCGTCGGTTCGAAATTCGTATTCAGGATCAAACGAAACGCAGACGGTTCTGTCGCATCGTATAAAGCCCGCCTCGTTGCGCAGGGCTTCACTCAGATCCCGGGCCTCGACTTCACCGAGACGTTTGCGCCCGTCGCGAAGCTCACTTCCATCCGCATCCTTCTCGCTTTAGCCGCTCGGAACGACTGGGAGATCGAGCAGATGGACGTCAAGAGCGCGTACCTCAACGGCGAACTCGACGAAACGGTGTACATGAGACAGCCGCCGGGATTCGCGGAACCCGGACTCGAGCACCTCGTCTGCCTGCTCAAGAAAGGCCTTTACGGTCTGAAGCAGGCTGGCCGCCTGTGGTACCTCAAATTCTGTAAGGTACTCCTCGGGCTGGGCCTCACCCGCTGTAGCGTCGATCACGGCGTATTTTTCATGCACAGCGGCGAGTCAACGCTGATACTCAGCGTGTCTGTTGACGACCTCGGCGTCTTCGGCACGAAGGACCTTACGAGCTGGTTCAAGACGGAGATCAGCAAGAACTTCGACATGACTGATCTAGGCGCGATGCGCTGGATCCTCGGCCTCGAAATTACGCGCGACCGCAAATCGCGCACCCTATCCCTCTCCCAGCGCTCGTACATCGACACTATCGTCGCGCGTTTCAACCTCGAAGAAGCAAAACCGCTCGTCACCCCTCTGGAGGTCGGCATGACGCTCAGCGTCCTCCAATGCCCGTCCACACCGCGCCAGTACGAGGACATGCGCGATGTCCCGTACCGCGAGGTCGTCGGCTCGCTGATGTACGCCGCGATCGGGACGAGGCCAGACATCTCGTACGCCGTGACGGCCCTCTCCCAATTCATGCAGAATCCGGGACGGCCGCACTGGGAAGCCGCGAAGCGCGTGCTCAGATACCTGAAAGGGACGAGGGAGCAATGGTTGACATATGGGGAGACGACGGAGGGGATTCTGGGGTACTCAGACGCGGACTGGGGTTCGGTCGAGCACCGCCATTCTATCAGCGGGTATGTCTTTATCATTGACGGTGGGGCGGTCTCCTGGTCGGCGAAGAAGCAGCCGGTCGTGGCGCTCTCCAGCACCGAGGCCGAATACATCGCGGTCACCCACAGCACGAAGGAGGCGATGTGGCTCCGGGCGTTCCTCGCGAACGTTTACCATGCGGACGTCAATCGACACCCTCTTTCCCTCCTCAGCGACAACAAGTCCGCGATCGCCCTCGCCAAGGACGACACTTTTCATTCACGCACGAAACATATCGACATACGATACCACTTTATTCGCGAGGCCATCGACAACGGTTACATCGACCTCGACTACTGCCCTACCGAAGACATGGCCGCAGACATGTTCACGAAGATCCTCCCACGCGTCAAAGTGGAGTATTTCTCGGAACTCGTCGGGCTGCATGCGCTTTGAGGGGGTGTGTTGGATTCAAGCGCGCATGCGCCGGTCCGGTTCGAGGCTGGAGAAGCCGAGCGGATCTCAATCTGACCGGCGCTTCCCGCCGAAGCGCCCATCGTACTTAGCGAACGTTTTTCGTTTGCTCACCTCAGTGAACCTTCCCCGGTCACTGAGGTGAGCCCAATCTATTTACATTTATGTCTACATGTCCTAATGTACCTGTAGCTCGTTTATTGGCTTATAGGTACTGTTATGCATTGCTCAGTGAACCTTCCCCGGTCACTGAGCTCGTTTATTGGCTTATAGGGTTCGCTGGAGGTAGGACAATGGTAGACGGAGGTTCGAAACGTGTGTCTGGTGCAATCCTGTAGCTGAAAAGAGTGGAGCATGTATCAACGATCCACCGGCACAACCGCTGGTTGCCCACCGAACTTCCACTGGTCTGCCAGTGTCGGTGTTGAACTCTGGAAAACCACTGGAAAATACCACTGGTCCTCCAGCGTCTCAGGAAACCACTGGAAAACCACTGGTCAAAGGTCCTGCAGTGTAGAAGGGTGAACACAGAAAGAAGGATTACATGTGCGATAGTACCTAGTCGTTTACAACAAACACCGTCACTGTCGTTACTCGCTGCTCTCAGCACTTGCTCACTACTTAACTCCTATAATTCTAAATGGCTTCCACTCCTACTTGTGAACCTACACTTATGAAGACCATAGAGTACTAGTATGCCATTGAGCGTTGAACAATAATATTAATACTGCGAAGGTAGTCGAGAGCGTGGGAAGTTAGAAGCTGGGGTCTGCTTCGGTGACGTGCAAGAGGGTTACGGATAATGCCGATGGTAAGTGAGAGGTTTGTAAACAAGAGTTTTATGGACACCTTAGCTAGACTCGAGAAGATCACATATATCTCCTTGACATTGAAATGTATTTGATAGCGGAGAACAGGTATGCATGTTGACGGTTCGTAGTAGTACTGCATGTAGCGGTGTTGCGTGTATAAGGACATCACTTCATTCCGGGTTCACCCTTCCATATCCCCGAGCGGCCCGAGCCCGAGCCCGAGGCCGTTTTTCGCTTTTTTGCAATTCTGCATTACCTTGCTTGACAAGGTGGTCTCTGACCCCCAAAATTGTACACGAGTCGCAACTCACCAGAGTTTGCCGTGATCGAGTTTTGCATTATTTATGCCATGCCACACGCCACAATATAGCTCTTAAGTAATCAAAAAATACACTTACTTACTTATCCGAATACCAAATATCTCCTAACATCAACTCGCTAAATGTTCAACTCACCGTTAGCTCTCAACTCAGGCCTAGACATGCTCACACTCATCTTTTATGTGGCTGATACACAACGGCTGGTGAGTGCAAGTACTCTCATTGATAATTTCTGGATAGACCACAGTCTACACTGATATTTACGGCAGCACACCCTGCATCCACCCTGCTGCCCATGGATAATGTGACCAACCCCACCCACTGTCGAACCCACAGCACTACCTCGGCTGCAGCGGCGTAACTGTGAGCATCAAGATACAGGTGTGGGGGGGATGTGCGTGGCATGCATCAGCGCACAGCAGCTGGTGCTGAACCACATTGGCGTGTGGTGCATCAGTGCTCCTGCAACTTCGATAGAGACAGGCTGTACTCTCGGAACAAGAACACAGCTTACAACTGTCCTCTGACATTTCCTACAGGTCGTAGTATTCGACGCAGTCGATGGGGAAGGGTGTCCGACAGAAGCCGCAGTCTAGATTAGACAAAGAGAGCAGGAGCTCAGTCTCCCGAAAACGAATGTGGAGGACTCATATATAAGTACAAACCTAGATTAGACAAAGAGAGCAGGAGCTACTAGAAGTCAGGTTTAGATCTGTACAGTAAGGGGAACCACGCTCACCTCAGTCTCCCGAAAACGAATGTGGAGGACTGAGGATAGCAGAGAAGAAAAAATTCAGACGACGCGGAACGCGCTTATGTAATCCCAATACTGAACGCCACCGTCGGAGTATCGTACTGGACACATGTACCGTAAGTATTTTCAACACGCCCACTCAGGACGGTATGTAGGTAGATAGAGAGAAAATGAAAATGAAAAAGGGAACCTTTTTATGCCATGCCCATTCCTTCAACAAACGTGTCGTGCTTCACACGAGCGAGTGCCTTCGTGAGGACGTCGGCGACTTGATTGCCGGTCGGGATGTATTGCGCGTCGATTTCGCCAGACTCCAACTTCTCGCGGATGAAGTGGTAGCGCACGCCAATGTGCTTCGTGCGGTCGTGGAAAGCGGCGTTCTTCGCGAGTGCGATGGCTGATTGATTGTCGATCAGAAGAGGAGTGGGGGAGGATTGCGCCAGGCCGATCTCGGAGAGGAAAGCTCGGAGCCAGATGGCCTCCTTCGTCCCATGCGCGCCCGCCATGTACTCAGCCTCGGTGCTCGAGAGGGCAGTCGACGACTGCTTCTTCGATGACCAGCTGATCGCTGCACCTGAGAGTAGAAATACGAAGCCGGTGACGGAGCGGTGATCATTGATGTCAGCGGCCCAATCCGCATCGACGTACCCGATGAGCTCAGTCTCCTTGGCGCCACCATCGTAGGTGAGGGTCTTCCCTGTCGTCCCGCGCAGGTAGCGGTAGACGCGCATCAGAGCATCGAACTGCTCTTTGCCGGGGTGTGCTGCGTGCTGACTGAGTGCGCCCACTGCAAAAGCAATGTCCGGGCGTGTCCCGAGCATGGCGTACATGAGCGAACCGAGGGCGCTCTGGTAGGGCTTCGGATCGATTTCGGCTTCCTGAAGCTTGATGAGCTTCTGGTTTTGTGCCATGGGGGTGCTGACAGGCCGGCAGTCAGCCATTCCGTAGCGTTCAAGTGCTGTTTCGATGTACTGACGTTGCGAGAGTTCGAGTGTCCGCCTGCCGCGATCGCGTATGATCTCCATACCGAGGATCCACCGTGATTCGCCAAGATCAGTCATGTCGAGTCGTTCCCGGAGCTGCGCCTTCAGATTGTCGATGAGGGTCGTACTTTTCGAAACCAGGAGCATGTCGTCAACGTAGATAGCAATGATGATGCGTACCCCATCTTCGACCTTGTAGAAGATGCTGTGGTCGGAGTCGCTGCGCGTGAAGCCGAGTTCTTCGAACTGTTGTCGAATTTTTCGGTACCATTCACGGCTGGCCTGTTTGAGACCGTACAGGGCCCGACGGAGGCGCCAGACGATGCTGCTGTCAGACGAGAAACCCGGGGGAACCTTCATGTAAATCTCCTCATCGAGATCACCATTCAGGAACGCCGACTTGACGTCCATCTGGTGGATCTCGAGATCCTCCTGCGCAGCAAGGGCGAGAAGGGCACGGATGGAGGAGAATTTGGCGACCGGAGCGAATGTTTCGTTGTAGTCGAGGCCTTCGACCTGCGTGAATCCCTTGGCGACAAGGCGTGCCTTGTACTTCTCGATCTCGCCAGTCGGTCCGCGCTTGATCTTGAAGACCCACTTGCAATCAACAACCTTGCGGTTGTGCGGCTTCTCCACTTCGTCAAAGAGCTCAGCCTTGACAAACGACTGCATCTCCTCGATGCATGCGGCCTTCCAGCGCGCAGCGTCGGAGCGTGACATGGCCTCCTCGTAGCTCCTAGGTTCATCTGAGAGAGATGCTGCATTGGCGTGCTCGATGTCCGGGCCGTTGGCCTCGACAACATGACGGTTGTATGACGAGACGTTGTAGCGCTCGTCGTCGTCGCGGACTGGCACCTTGCGGGTTCGGGTGGAGCGCCGTGGCTCGGGAGCAGGTGGAGGAGCTGGCGCAGGAGCCAGAGGTGGAGGTGAAGGGGCACGATCGCCGTCAGCGTTGTTGTCGTCATCGTCTTCATCGTCCAGGAGCTCGGGGGGCCCTTCATCGTCTTTGATGGTTGCCGCAGGCACGTGAGTTGGCGTGGCAGGAGTCTCGGACTTCGCTGGTGGCGAGATCGTCGCTGGCTTGGTATCGATGGTGACGTGGGAGGGAACCGTGTCCGGGCCTTCGTCGAAGCGAACGTCTCGCGATTCGATGAGGCGCCCACTCGAGCGATGAATGAGGACGTAGGCCTTGCGGTTGCGTGCGTACCCGAGGTGCGTACACTCGAGAGTCTTCCCATCGAGCTTCTGCCGTTTCTCCTTCGGGATGTGGACGAAAGCGCGGCAGCCGAAAATGCGGAGCTGCGCAACACTGGGCTTGTTCCCGGAATAGGCCTCGGCTGGCGTCTTATCCTCGCGAAGCGCACGCGTGGGGCATGGTTGAGGATATGAGCCGCATGCAGGACCGCGAACCCCCAATAGGAATTGGGGAGCTCCGCATCCTTGACCATGGCCCGTGCCATCTCGATGAGTGTCCGGTTCATCCGCTCCGAGACGCCGTTCTCCTGCGGGGTGTAGGCATTTGTCTTCTCGTGACGAATGCCCTTCGTCTGGAGGTATGAGGCGAACTCCTTCGAGTCGTACTCACCACCACCGTCTGTGCGTAGGGTGTCAGCTCGTAGACCGGTCTCAACTTCAGAACGTTGGACATAATTCTTGAAGTGCGAGAGTGCTTCGTCCTTCGTTTTCATGAGCTCGACGTGTACGTGATGCGAATGGCCATCGATGAATGTGATGAAGTATTGGTGACCGGCACGCGTCTGTGTCTGCATTGGGCCACAGACGTCCGAGTACGTTCGGTAGAGAACGCGTGGGCTTTCGACGGACGACTGCTTCGGGATGGGGTTCCTGGCCTGCTTGCCATGGAGACAGGGCTCGCACGGCTCCGGGTCCTTCTTGGCTGTGCCAGTGATGGCCATGCCTTTTACCATCCCCTTCCGTACCATCCGGAGTACAGAGTCCACGGAGAGGTGACCGAGGCGACGGTGCCAGGTCGTAACACTCGCCTTGGACGTGTCCTCGCGTGCAACGAGAAGGCAGTCCTGACCTTCGTCGACGGAGGCTGCGACGTGCACCCGTTCGGGGGACAGGTGCGAGCGTCGAGGATGTAGAGATTGTTTTGAACCTTACCAATGGCGCTGAGCTCACCACGGCGGTTTTTGAGGCGGCACGTTCCGTCCGTAAATTCGACAATGTAGCCATGACGATCGAATGTGGAGACGGAGAGGAGGTTGCCGTTGAGCTCGGGGACGTGCAAAACGTCTCGCACGATCCCTTCATTCAATGTGCCGTTGCCGAGGTCTGCGCTGAGTACAACTTGACCTTTTCCGACAGCGTCGATGTACCGGTCGTCGCCAAGGTAGACGCGGCGTGGGGAAGAGAGTGGCTGGTAGGAAATGAACCAGTCGTGGTGCGCCGTCATGTGGCTAGACACGCCCGAGTCGATGAGCCACTTCGCGAGGAGATTGGTTCCTCCCCGCGAGAGCTCCTCCGCAACGAAGAGGCGAAGCGTTTCGCTTTCCTCATCGCGGACGGCAGCGATCTTCGCCACTGCGGGCGCCGTGTCGGCCGTCTTCTCGGGCTTCTTTTCCTTCTTCTTCCCAGCCTGCGCTTCCGTCTGCGCTGCCTTGTACTTCCGGCACTCCGGCTGCGTGTGACCGGTGTAGCCGCAGAAGGTGCACTTGTCCTTCTTCTTCCCATCCTTCGCCTGAGGAGCCTTGGCTTTGGCCTTCGAGGGCGCAGCCTTCGCGACGAGCGCAAGCGCTGCATCAGGCGATTTTCGGTGTCGTTCCTCATCCAGGACCTGGGTGATGACGGTCTCGGTCGTGAGACCTTGGTTGGTGGCCATGAGGATCGTCCGCAGAGTCTGATAGGAAGGAGGAAGGGAGACGGACATGGCAATGGCGATGAGCGTGTCGTCGAGCGGCTGACCTAGCGACGTCAGGATGTGGGCCCTCTGGAGCATCGTGTTGAGCTGCGGCTCGAGCGGTTGCTCGTCGGAGAGGGTGCTGCGGAAGAGGTCGCTGATGAGGTACGCAATGGTCTGCTGACCTTTTCCCTCGTAGCGCCGGTGTAGCCGATCCCAGGTGTCCTTTGCGGACGTAGCGTACATGACGCCGTTGTACGGTTCATCCTTGAGTGTGAGGCTGATCTGCGCCTTCGCTTCCTTGTCCCTCGCGTCCCAGTCACTGACCGAGATGGCACTTGCCGTATTCGGGTTGGGGCGAGGTTCCGAGCCATCGACGATCGGCATGAGTCCTCGAAGGTCGAGGATTGTTTCGTTTCGATGCTTCCAGTTTTGGAAGTTCGATCCTTGGTCGTCGAGGAAGGGGATGTCGTAGAGTCGATTGGACTCGAACTTGCGAGTCGACGCGGCGCTCGGGTAGATCACGGACATCGAGGGGGAGTGATGAATCCAAGCTAGTGGATTAGTGGTTGATGTAAGTTAAACTTTGATTAGGCGGCTCAGTCAGAGCCGGGGCTCATAACCTATTCGACGCAGTCGATGGGGAAGGGTGTCCGACAGAAGCCGCAGTCTAGATTAGACAAAGAGAGCAGGAGCTCAGTCTCCCGAAAACGAATGTGGAGGACTCATATATAAGTACAAACCTAGATTAGACAAAGAGAGCAGGAGCTACTAGAAGTCAGGTTTAGATCTGTACAGTAAGGGGAACCACGCTCACCTCAGTCTCCCGAAAACGAATGTGGAGGACTGAGGATAGCAGAGAAGAAAAAATTCAGACGACGCGGAACGCGCTTATGTAATCCCAATACTGAACGCCACCGTCGGAGTATCGTACTGGACACATGTACCGTAAGTATTTTCAACACGTAGTCCACCCCCACCCCTTCAAGTCTGCTCAGCAGCCCCTCCTCCGGCTACATCCCCGGCACGGTGTATTGAGTTAACCACGCGCGGACCGTGTCCTTGGCCTCCTGTTGGAGCACGAAGAGCTTGGGTGCGGCATACTCGACATGACAGTGTCGATGTTCGCTTATGCAACAAGCGGGTTCGCGAGGTAAGGAGACCCATATTCAAATTCATGAGGACGAAGTCTCACTTATTGTATGACTGTATAACTCCAAATATAATCAATCATTTTATCTGCTATTTGAGCTGGTAGTCTGGTACTGTAGTGTGTGGCTGTATCGGTAGGATACTAAACTTCGGATTTCCAAGCAACAAATTCAGCTTGAAGTACAGTGGAACATCTGAGTACACCTGAGTCAAGCAAGGTTTCTATCCCCGCCTCAACACTAGATACAGAAGCCACCCCTCCCGAGACTGATTGCTTTGTCGTATAGTACTGATGTGGCGCGTTTAAACGCCCACCTCTGTCCTGGCCGGCGATCACCGCGTCTTAGCACATGTTTGCTTGTTGCGGTATATAAATGCGGATTTCATCATCGTCATCAAGCAAGGTTTCTGCCGTTGCAGACGGCGCTTCCCGAGTACTAATGAAAACAGCTGTAATATGGAACTCCGCTGAAGCTCCGCTTGACCACGGTCCTTCCACGGTAAGTACGAACCACACCGTGACCACACCCGCTGGGTAGCCATGAACAACTATGTAAACCAACTCATCGAGGGGAAGATTGTAAGTGCCGACTTCCGCCCCATGCACCTCTCCCTCACACATATCTCCAGGACTTTGAGGGGCAGAAGAAGGTGGAGGAAATTGTGCGGAATACGCTGATTGGGACCACCGTACGCATGCATTCCATTCCTCCACCGTGTCCACGCGATGACCCCGGATTGTGATAGGTTGTCTCGTTCGCACTGGGGTTCGTCCTCCAGTCGCTGCGTGTGACCTTCGGAACGTTCGGCCTCTCCGCCGTCGTTCTGTTGTTGGTGCGTCCTGTGCATGCATCCATGACGAAATGGACTTAACGGGACCCTTGTTTCAGGTTGCCGTGCCGCAATGGCCCATGTACAATCGCAACCCTGTGGAGTGGCTCCCCATAAAGGAGGCGAAGGAAAGCGAGAAGAAATGAAGGCGGTAGTTGATGCAGTATGGAGCCGTCGGTGCTCGTACATATCACGGTTACTGGATCGTTGGACACCCCGTTCTCGTGATAAGCCGCGCAGCAGTGGGCCTGAGGAGTCTGGACTGCTATGTGAGTGGCATCATTCGCGGGGGTCGATTAGAGGGTTCGAAGGACATTCCTGTGCTTATCATCCTGGCTATGTCAGCGCATGTCGTGCGCGTCGCGCTGCATGGAGGGAACACCTTCGAGCACGTTCCAAGCAATGATAAGGGAACATTGCCTCCCATCGGAATGCTGTGCGGGCGAGACTCGACTCGAAGAAAGTTCCATTTCGTGCGATCGACCTCGGTTGCTTCTGTCGGGGATGCGTCTCATGAGTCGTACGGAGGTTGACGTTGATAACCACATGTTGCAAGTTTTGGACATGCACATCCAGGCAGCAGTGCAGCCTTATGCTATTATGCTATCAGTACTTCTGTGCTGTGGCCCACGACATATGATGTACCACGTTATCACCCTGGGTAGATCTCGTGCGTTGATTCGTGCACGATTGCTGCCGCCCAGGAACCATTTGGCGAGATCATGCCTGGAGCGCATTCTCCATTGCTCAGACGTTCCCTAGGGGGACCACCAGCGGGTGCTCTGAGCTGTCAGAGAGACTAGGAAAGTCGGTGAATTGTTTGACCGCGACGAAGATAAATATACTGGAGGGTAAGCGATTGAGTAAGGCTGAGGCTTAGCGCGGAAGACGGCCGGCCCTGGGAACGTGGACGTCGCATCAACTCGTCTGCATCGTCCGTACTGTCCCCCACCACATCTTGCGGGGCGTGCAGTCGTCCAAATTCGACTCCCTCGACGTCTGCATGGCTTCGTATTCCTCCACCCTCGCACCCCTTGCCCAGGTCACAGAAGAAGGCGCCACCACGCCTTCACACGGCGGAATGGTCGCCGCGCACGAGTTCGATGTGCCCATCTCCCAGAGGCCGTACCCCACGCCTACCTCCATCGCCCGCGCTCCAACGCCCGTGCGCGACCAGTCCAATTTCCAGAGCACACTGCCCGTCACACCTCGCCATCCTTCCCTCGCATCAACCGCCCAAACCGCTGTTCCCAGACGCACATCGTCATCGCAGAAGCCACGCCCGCTCTCGATGCCCACCGCGCAGGCCCTCGCCATGCCGAACGCCCCGGAACGCGATCGCTTTCTGGCAGACGAGAACGGCAGACACCCCCGCCGTGCGGATGCGGAATCGGCCAGCACCAAGCCGCGCAGTTCCAACAGGATCCTCGGCGACTACACGCTGAGCAAGACCCTGGGAGCGGGCAGCATGGGCAAGGTCAAGCTCGCGCACCACAACATCACGGGCGAGAAAGTGAGCCCATTTTGCGTGCCGCTGTGCTGTCGCGCTTTCGCCGGCTGACGCTGCGTGCCCGCAGCTCGCCGTCAAAATTCTGCCTCGTGTGTCCGTCAGCGGCCAGGCGAGTGTTGGAAACACGGACGCAGCGGCAAAGCAGGCGTCCAAGGATGCGTCCAAGGAGATTCGCACCATGCGCGAGGCTGCGCTCTCCATGCTCTTGCACCACCCGTACATCTGCGGCATGCGTGAGATGATCATCCACCCGCACCATTACTACATGGTCTTCGAGTACGTCAACGGGGGGCAGATGCTCGACTACATTATCAGCCACGGTCGGCTCCGGGAACGCGTCGCGCGCAAATTCGCGCGGCAGATCGGGAGTGCCCTGGATTATTGCCACCGGAACAATGTGGTGCATCGCGGTACGTTTTCTTGACTTCACACCAGACTGTCTGATCATCGAGCCGTCGGGTAGACCTCAAGATTGAGAACATCCTCATCTCGCAGACGGGTAACATAAAGATCATCGATTTTGGCCTGTCGAACCTCTTTGATCCCGTTAACCACTTGTCGACATTTTGCGGCTCCCTGTACTTCGCGGCGCCTGAGCTGCTCAACGCGAAGGTATACACAGGTCCTGAGGTCGACGTGTGGAGTTTCGGGGTCGTGCTGTACGTGCTTGTATGCGGAAAGGTCCCCTTCGACGACCAGAGCATGCCTGCGCTCCATGCGAAGATCAAGCGTGGGCTGGTGGAGTATCCGGTATGGCTCAGTGCAGGTGAGCTACTTCATCACGCACATGGTGATGTCCGTCTGACTTTGTGGCAGAATGCAAACATCTACTCACGCGAATGTTGGTAACAAATCCCGCCGTCCGTGCTACACTGTCCGAGGTGCTCAATCATCCCTGGATGCTACGTGGGTTCCGTGGTCCTCCTGATTCCCATCTCGTCCATCGTGAGCCACTCCGCTCCGACGAGCTGGATCGGCAAGTGATCCGCGGCATGAAAGGGTTTGAGTTCGGGTCGGAGGAGGAGATTGAGCGCAAGCTCGTCGACATACTCGAGTCTGCGGCCTATTACCACGCAGTGCAGCACTGGCAACAGAAGCGCATGATGCCCAATGGCCGGAACGGCAACGGACGCCACCATTGGGGCGAGTCGCTGTCCAACTCATCCATCGCTATCTCTCAGGAGTCGCATACACCCAACGGGAGCAGGGTGGACCAATCGCCATCGAAGGCCAAAAGGCGTTTCTCTGGTTTCGACTTCTACCGCCGCAAACTCTTTTCACCGTCTTCGTCCCCTCCCGGCACGCCCTTCGCTCATTCCCCTCCCACATCCCAGTCACACCTATCTCACTCCTCCCTTGTTGATGCTAGTCAACGCGAACCTCCAGATCCAACATATGGCTTCCATCCCTTAATATCAATGTACTTCCTCGCGCGCGAAAAACTGGAGCGCGAGAGGGTATATGGCCCCGGTCAATTCGCCAGCTCCCAGCTCTCTCTCGAGTCGACCGCCCGTCCAGAGCCTGCCCACGAGGACCTCCCTCCCACCTCCGCCAAGCTCCTCTCGCAGCCGTCAGTTCGGAAGAGGGAGCCCACAACTCCCTCGAAGCCCGACTATAGCATGCCGCTTCCGCGGCTCCCCGCGCCTGAGACATCGCATTTCTCCGGCATGTCCTACGCGGCGAATGCGGCCTCGCCCTCGCCCACCGCATCGAGCTTCGCACAGCCCCGAGCGCGAGACGCTGCGCTGTCCGGACCCAAGGCAACCGTGGTACCCCCGAGCCCCGTCTCGAGCACCGCTCCGAGGACATCCCTACCGCGTGCGCCGCCCGCGTCTACGCATCGCCGGAGCCACAGTCTCAGCCAGCGGCCGAGCGTCTCCCGGGGCTGGACGGGGATGTTCGGGCACGGGGTGGAGATGGTCGACGAGCACGGCACGCTGGAGCCGCCGCGGACGGCGGGGCCCGTGCTGACCGGCTTTGCCGAGCGGATGGACGCGAACGCGAATGCGGATGCGGATGGCGAGGACGCGGAGGACGAGGCGCGCACGCCTGTGCTCGTGTCGGCGGGCGCGACGCTCGTGCGCAAGTTCGGCAGCCTCTTGGTCGGGCGCGGCGACGAGTCGCGGCGGTCCGCGGGCTCGACGAAGCGCGGGAGCATCTTTGCGCCCGGCTTCTCGCCGCGGCCCTCGGTGGACGTCGAGAAGGAGAAGGGCGGCGCTGCTGAGACGGACGTGGGGGAGAAGGCGGAGGCTCCGGCGAGCGGCGCGCCGATGGCGCCGGAGACGGTTTCGCAGAGCCAGAGCTTGCCGATAGGGAGTACGCATCGGCGGGCGGCGACCCTTCTTGATCCGCAGGGACGTGCTGCGCGGCACGAGCGGAGGAATAGCGCTGGAGCGGCGCTGTTCGCCGGTGGGACGATTGGCCGTCATCGCCGGCCGTCGACTGGGTACTCCAGTACGTATGGAAGGCCATTGGCGGACAGGTTGTTTGGGCGGACGGACGAGGAGGACGAGGCTGAGCAGGAGCAGCCTGATGTGGCGACCCCCACGACGAATGGCTCCCAGCCAGCGCCTGATGCACAGGGCGAGGACAAGGAGTTCAAGCCAGTGTACATGAAGGGCCTCTTTAGGCATGTGGTTGTCGGTCATTACTGCTATTCGCAACTTACGGTTATGCCATCCCATAGCGTGGCGACGACGTCCACAAAACCTCCGACCGCGATCCAGACCGATATCAAGCGGGTCTTGGATCGGATGCAAGTCCAGTACCGTGAGACGAAGACCGGGTTCGAGTGCATACACATGCCATCGATCGACATGAACTCTATCCAGGCGTCACGCCCTTCCGAGCACCGTCACCGCAAGCGGGGATCCGACGGCTCGTACGAGACTGACACGACCAGACGCTCGTTGAGCAAGAAGACGTCCAAACTTTCTTTTGTAGGAAAAAACTCCAAGGACAGAGACCGCGAGCAGAAGGACAAGGACCTCCCAAGTCGTCCATCGGGCGGAACCATCCTCAGTGCGACCGCAAGTAGCGCGTCGTCATCGTTCTTCCACGTCTCGTCTAATGCCCATACCGCTACGGTGGAGGGGGCACGACCCGAGACGCTGGAGACCACAAACGGCCAATCTGACGAGCCATCCGTGAAAGGGAAGATACTGCCCCCAATACCTCGTGACTTCGCAGCGAGTCCGCAGCCTATCATCAACCTGCCCACTGGTGAAGTGGATCAGGACGTTTTCGAGACCATTGGACAAAACTCGCTCGCTGTGCGCTTTGAAATTAACATAGTAAAGGTATGTATGCTTTCTAGTGGTGTCATGAATGATTGCTGACGCTGTGCCCAAGGTACCTTGGTTACCTCTGCACGGGATCCAGTTCCGGCGAGCCGGCGGGGATGGATGGCAGTATCATATGCTGGCACGAAGAGTGTTGACAGAATTGAAGCTATGACAATCAAGAGTTTCATGTCCGCTACGTTTCTTCATCTCGGGTCTCCTCTGCATTGCTCTCGTTAATCATCTCTTATCCTACATCAACTTACACGATCGCCCCTATTCGTTCGCATTCTGAGTCCGTAATTTTGCGTTATTTCTTTGTGTCCACTGTCTAGTCGACCGCCGCTCTCTTTCTTCCGTGATCGCTCCGCACATGCTGCTACTTATACATACATACTCTTCTCCTTATGTACGATTGCTATACCATCGGGAACGTTCATTCAATCAATAGCTGGCATTGTCCTGGGCATGAGCCCTTCCTGGGCCACGAGACATCTTGCTAACATGGGCATCGGCGTGCTCAACTTCAGGTCAGGAGTGGCCGGCCAACTTGAAAGCAGTGCTCCGCAAGTACTATTAAATACGCCCGAAGGGCTGATAATAATAATACATATTAGTATCTCATCCCAGCATTTGGGTATTTATTAGTACTGTAATATATCTGTATTATAATCGTAATAAATGATATCTATTGGTATGTATTCCCCGGAAGCGGGGTTGCTGAGGCACCCCAACATGTTTGCTGTACCCAGGTGGTGCCACTAAGTCCACAAACTTCCTAAGTACTGGAGAAAAATGCTCTGCAAGAGAGAAATCATATGCACATCATGCAGGGAGAGACTGGCAAGCGGCAGCCACAAGGAACTCGATTCTCACCACCCACTTACTTGCTCGCCTAAAAGGGGCGAGCCGAATCAGCAAGACTCGGACCGGCTAGTTGCTGTGGCTGCTGGCTCATCGACATCCACAGTGACAGCAGCGGAGCCGCCACAGTGTGCAATGAATGGAGGATGATACATACTGGGCCTGAGAGGGATGTTCCCAAAATATTGCTACATAATACTAGACTGGACTGGGATCCATGCACTCGATGTCGATGCTGACTTGAATGCCCACTAGTGGTGCCTTCAGCTTGATTGTCACAGCCAGACATGTATTAATTTTTTCAAATGTTATTCATGACTAGCTTGTGCACACCCATGTGCTCTACCACTGCTTTCGCCGCCGTCGACATCGACGAGCCAGCACAATGGGTCGCGAGTACAGCTAGCCGGTGGCTCACCGATCTCCGCTGGCGCTGCTCGCCCTTTTTGGGCATACAGCAGATTCTCGGCTACCTCGGCTTGCCATTTTGGGGCAACAACACCCAGTTCGAGCAACCAACCACCTGTGGCTTGTTGGTCTCGACTTCCTCAGGAGGGAGCAGATAGTGAGTATAAGAATTCCCTGTGCTAGTCAGCCTTATTGAAGCATGCAACAGCTACTTAATAATACAATTAAGTACATCCATAGTAATGTAATATAATCACATTATATCATATCATAATAGCTAGTCACGCGGTCCATTATATTACGCTGAAGCTCACTATTTAATAGAAATTATAATTATAATCACATTATAATGCATTATAATGGTATTCTTGCGGAGCACTACTTGAAAGTAACGATACCCCAAGCCATATGCGCATATGCATAGATGCATGGCCAGTCAACATCGTCGTGGTCATGAGCGGCCCAAAATCGATGTGCTAACCATCATTTATGTCGCGCACACAGCAGCGCAGCGGTGTGGAATATACGATATATATGGGGCAATGCACTGCAGTGCCCAAATGTCCACCGATATGACCAAGTATGCGTTGGCAAAGATATACGACATGACCGATCCCCGTGACCTGCCATTGGTCTCGAGTAAGCAGCTGTCTGGGCCGATTCCCGTTGGCTTCGGTGCGGGACACCAGAAGTATTTTATCATGAGCTGGACATCGAGTCATCGTTCATCGCGGGATCGTCTTTTCCTTTACAAACGCAGATGCCACCACCGACAGCGCTGCTACCGCGACCAGCCACCAGAGCGTCACCTGGATCCCGTCTTGGTATGACTGGACCACCACATCCCGCACCGCCGGCTCGAGCGTGCCCAGATAGCTCAGCGACTCCCTCACGTGTGCCACGATCTGCGGACACAGGAACCTTCAGCAGATGCGCAGTAGCGCAGACCGCCGAGCGGAGAAGAGGTCACCTCATCAACGTCCGCGCCCGACAGCCGTTCGTACAGGCGCCTGCGGAGCGTATTCTGCGCGATAGCAGTGCCCAGCGACAGCACGACCACGCTTCCGAGCGAGCGGGACGTCCACAGTACTGCCCAGACGCGATCAGCATAAAAGACCATATCGGCCCATGGGACGTGTCTGCTGACCTGCAGTGGCGACAGCCTGCAGCTCGGGTCCGGCGTGCGAGACGAGGGCGACGAAATTCGCGTTGGCCGCGCCGACTGCGGGATGCTTGAGTACCACGCGAATAACACGTTATTCGGACGCCTTACCGCCTCCGAAGCTGACCATTCCCAGGCCTGCGTCACACGTCAGAGGCCGCAAACCAGAGAACACGCGAGAGCCTCACCGGTGCAGATAGCCGCGACGGAGTAGGGCCAGGGCCCGGTCGTGCCTGCCACGAGGACCACGCCCGCCGTCGACACGGCAAAACCGGCGATGGTGACCGCGTAGTACCTCCCCGTGAGCTGTATGCTGAACCCAGCCAACAGACTGCCCGTTGCGCCTCCGATCGCGACGGGGAACAGCATGAGCCCCACCTGCGTCGGACTCAGTCCCTGGATCGCCTGCAAGTAAAGCGAGACGTGGTAGGGCAGGCAGTGCCCGACGCCCAGCAGCGTAAGGCTCGCCACGTATATCATAAACATCGAGCGGTCGACGACGACGCGCTTCGGGATGATGGGCTCAGTGGCGTGCGTCTCCACGAGCAGGAAAATGAGGAGGAGCGCAGCAGACGAAGCCAGCGATCCGAGCGTGACGCGGTTGTCCCAGGAGACGTTGCTCCCGCTGTCCAGTCCGAGCAGGAGCGTGAATACGGCGATGATCAGTACCGCTGCTCCCGGGAAATCTACTCGTTTCAGTTTGCGTTTGAAACTGGACCTGTCTTGGTCTGGGAGCTTCAGCGCGACGGACACAGAGATGATCGCGAGAACGGTCAGAGGCACTTGAGCGATAAAAGCCCTTGAGATGATAACTTCAGCTACATGTGGAGGCACATGGGTACACTCGACTTGACTCACCATCTCCAGCCGAATTTGTCTGTGAATAGCCCTCCCAAGGGTGCGCCGATGCCCTGACCGGTAAAGAATGTAAGACTGGAGAGACCTTCCAGACTGTTAATCCAGATTATCTACAGCGGGAGGAAATTAACTGTATACCTTGCCAAGTTCCTCTCTGACGCATTGGTACGATGTCCGTCAGCACGATGGCAGAGAGACTGCAGAAACCCTCAGAGCCTGAAGATCGTGATGCCATGATACTGGCGCTCACGAAGTGATTGCTCCACCTCCGATACCTGCAAATGCACGAGCCGCGATAAGCTGGTTCATGCTTCCAGCCAACCCGCAGAGTAAACAGCCAGAGGCAAACACGTAGTAAGCACAGATCAAGCAGGTCTTGCGGCCAAAGACATCGCTCAATTTCCCATACAATGGCCTCGAGAGTATCATATCAGGACAAGTCTCGCGTTAATGAAGGAGGCGACATACTGAAGACTTGTCATTGTAATCATATATCCTGTCATGATCCATGTTGTACTTTGAAGTTGCTCGAACTCGCTGCCAATCGTAGCATATGTTGACGTGACAATTGTTGAATCCATTGCAACCAGAAACACCCCGACAGCCATGGGTAGAAACTGTACATCAAAGGCATGTCAGCTACGCATGCATCGACTAGCAAGCAAAAAGAAATATAGATGTCGACTGCAGCGATCAAACTTTGGGTTCGGTGGTATTTACTTCTCGTCGCGTCACGAATAGATCTACTATTGCGTCCTTGTGCATGACCAAACAGATTACAAGCAACACGCACCACCAGGAGGATGGCTCTTGCATCGGCACGTTTGGCGTCGACCTTGTCTATTGAGACCTGCGTTTGTGATGCCGTTTCGTCGACCTGTACCTCTTCTGCGCTGCTATTGTCTAGAGCAATATTGTACGGGACGATAGCCGGTGTTGCGACCTCTCCATCCTCGGTGTGGGCCAGTAATGGGGTCGTCTCGTTAGTCATACTGCTATGTGGATTGCTGGGCTCCAGTCTGCATGCTGGGGGCGACACAAATAAGACGGTTAAGTATCAAGAGTCCTCTCGGGATGCATAGTGACTCGGAGTAGTGACTAAAGCAGGATGTCGCGTATGGTCCAAAACTTGAGTCAGATTGCGCTACCGGATGTGGCGCCAATATGATTTCCATTCGATTAGACCTGGCAAGAAAGGCGACTGATTTCAGTATTCTTTGACTCTGACATCGCAGAGGACTGAGTTTGAGCAGTGGTGGCGGTCACAGTATGGTTTGGTCAACATATATTCGAGGTATCGAGCCAAGGTAGTACCTCGCTGTAGATCCATCGCTAGCGGGTGGGACAAAAGCAAGCCTAATTCGCCACTTGGCGCTTAGTAGCATCACTCACTTCACACGTCCAAAACATATGCCGGTCATGATGCACTCGGTGGATCGTCATTTCGTAGTAGTACAGTGGTACAGAAGGTGTATTACAGACGGCACAGATTTCTCCCACAAATGCACACAGCCCAAATTGCTTGCATTTACCACCAGTCGTTGAACAGGATGTGATGCATCACCTCCCTGTCGTCTTCCGCCGAAAAGTCGAGAGCAGCGGGGTCGAGCCCCAGAGCCCTCCACATGCTGTTGTTCGCCTGTTCCACCTTGACGTTCGGCGTGACAACGCCGAACCTGGCCTTCGACCAGTACAGTGCCGCCTCGGACACCCTGGACAGAGCGTCAGTCAGTCAACGCACGCACTCCGCACACGCAGGGCGGACACGCACCCCTTCGGAAGGCTGTCGATCTGGGGCACGAGCAGTCCACAGTGAGACGAGGTCATGCGCGCGGGGGCAACCGACGCACCTGTCTCCCGCCGTACTTCACCGCCGCGCCGTTCAGCCACGCGAGGAAGAACCGGATGTTCTCTGCGCACGACAATGTCCCGTGAGTAAGGGCGCAGCACACATCGCGGCGCGCGGACACTCGCCTTCAGTGCGCGCCGCGCCGAGGAACTGGAAGTGCCGTCCGTACCCGCCGCGGTCCCGCACGCGCTCGTCGTACAGGCGCCACATCTCCGCCGTCGACGGCAGAAACGCCGTCTCGCTCCACACCTTCGCGAGCGCGAGGCCGAGATACTCGGCGTACGTGAACGACTGCATACCGACGTTCACTGCGGCACATTAGGCGTCAGCCCCGGCCAGATAGGCACGGAGGAGGGAAGACATACTATTGATGAACGCAAGGGTAGGCTCCTCGATGTAGATGAAGTCGAGGTGGAGCGAGCGGATGTGCGTGCCGTCCGTAACGAGCGGCTGCAGGGCTCCGCGTGGTGCGTCTTCGTTGAGCCCGATCGATGAGTTGTGGTAATGCGGCAGGAACGGGAAAGTGTAGCGGAACCCTGTGCCGAAGATGATGCGGTCGACGCCTGTTATGATCTGCGGAGGGTGAGTCGACTCCACTCGGGCGTGGTAGGCAGGTGGTACGCACGGTCCCGTTCACGAGCTCGATCTCCGCATCGGAGAAGTCTGCGCCAGGGGCGAGAGGGAGGAAGCGCTTAATCTCGGGGATGACGGTAGTGTTCTCCGGGAGGCGCTGCAGGAAGATGCTCAGGAAGAAATGCGGCTGAGTTGCTGAAGGGTTCGTGGGCAGTCAGAAGACAGGTGACGCGTAAAACAGACTACTAACTGTTGTCAGGCTAGACTCAATCATGCGTGTTATTAGCACGCGAATGGAGATCTCGAAGGGTGGATAGGCGTACTCGGATTGACTGGTAAATTTTGCGCGCCCGCGGGTTTAGCTCCCTGGAGATCTCACCTCCGCTGACCTGCAAGCACCTCAATAGGAACCGTTCTACGGTTACCAACGAAGACTTACAGCAGCACCCACGATCAAGATCGTTTGGTTCGCGAAGGGCTCCGGTCGTCGGTACTGGCGGGAATGGCTCAAGCGATCCGGAAAGCGCTTTGCCAGATCTGCAAGGCCTGCGATAGATGGAATGTTCGGTGCGTTGTACCGGCCAGTAGCAACTACAACTGCATCGAAGTCCTGCGCAGGTGTATATGGTCAGACAGAGGGGGCACACAGCATATATGAACATACCTCCTCACGCCAAGTCGCCCTCGATGTATTGTGCCCAGTCTGCACGAGCTCTTTTAGCAGCAACTTCCAGCCGTGTTCCTTGCCGTGCTCGTCATAACGCTTCTCGACGAGCTCCACACGGGTGTTGTACGAGACGTTGGGGTTGTTGTCATTGCTGTTGATGCCATGGTAGGACGCGAATGCACGCATATAGTTTCTGAGTTTATAGTGGGGCAACTCTGTCTCGTGCTGTCAGCAGGAGCGCGGGAGATACATAAGTAGGGCGAACACACCCCACGGTGTCCCGACGGGCCACGGGATCTCGGTAAACTATAGACAACCGATGTCAATGGAGGTAGGAAAGCAGGGCATCGGAGTGTCCTATACCTGTTGCACAGGCTTCGCAAAGATAAAGTCAGGCATTGGAATTCAGGAGTTCAGGGAGTGCTCACAGCTGGAGCATTCGACTTTAAGCTCTCCCACACCGGCTTGGGGCCGCGGTGTCTCCTCTTGTGCTCGGCAGCAGCACCATGGTACTCTTCAGTGTACGGAGCTGCACACCCGGGGGTGGAAGCGACGGGACATAGTCGCCTACCGCGATGTCCGCGTTCGGGACGGGCGCGTTCACAGGTGCCTCTTCGGTGTAGTGCCAGTTTCCTCCGGGAACGTCATCACGCTCGAAGACGTGCACTTGGAAGCCCGCTTGGCTGAGCTCGCGGTATGAGAGCATGCCCCTGGACGTGCTCAATCAACACGACTATCTCGCACACGTCCACCGAAACAACGCACCCAGGGCCGGCACCGATGATAGCAACCTTTTTAACAGGCCATTTCAGCTTGTAGACGCTTTCGGGTGAAGCAGACTCGTCGAGTGATGGTATGCCAAAGGTCGCTTGCTGCGTCCCAATGCACGATGCTATGGCCAACGACCCAAGCAAAAGCAAGCGCTGGAGTGGTGTCGAGAGCATGGTGAGAACGACAGTCCGGGGTGAGGCATCGAAGAGGGGATGCTATATAACCTCGCCGACTCGGGCCCTGTGAGGGACTTCGAATTCCCAAGAGCGTTGCGTTGCATGATGAGGATATGGCGCAAACGAAGTCAATCATCTAGCCGACCACGGCGATTACTAGCAGCTACAGGCGACGGGCGCTTGGGGCCTTGTGCTCAACGCGCTGCCCGGTGAGCTTGCATTAGAGTGTCCGATTCTCATCACACTGGTCTGACTCGGGAGACAACAACTTGAACTACTTAGGGACATGCAGGTCAGTCTACGTATTGTCTTGAGTTTTGTCGGCGCCTTGCCAATTCACCTTGTCAGACATATCTCATTCAAGCTGCCCGCCATGGTCATCGACGCTGGAACTTCCCTCGATGAGCTAGCCTACTTGGCTGGCATTCCTTCCTGTGATGCCCGGGATTGCATTACACAGAGACTGAGCGAGGTAGCTCACTACGAATTCTACAGAATTTGTTCGCCCCTGTGAACTGGCTTCCATACAAATCACTCGTGATGTTGTTCCGCTGCTATATGTGCCATGGTTCAAACAGATGAGAGTATGTCACCACTGGCGCGACACCGCTATTGCTACGCCCATCTTGTGGGCCAGGTTCGACCTTGCCATGCCCATGGACTTCATCATGTGTCTGGAGCACTCCCAAAATATGAAGCTCGACATCTCCATATCATTGCGCAGCCGAATCCGATGGGATCCGCTCGAGCCAGATGAACGATTCATTCCCGCTGAAACTAATCTATGCAAGGCCTTCAAATTGTTACGTCCTCAGTGACCGCATCCGAAGCTTACGACTTCCGAATTTCTGGTCCGCCAATGTCCAGCATCACGAACATATTCGACTCGTTGGCCGATGTTTCGATGCCAGCACTGGAAGTCCTCGAAATCACCCCAAACTATCAAACTATGGCAGCTGGCAGACCCCCGAGCCCGCTACCCTTACTGCTAGCGTGTTACTTTCGGCCCTCCAATCGCTCGCGTTCAGCTATATACACTTGTCTTCAGACTCCCCGATCCTCACGATCCTCGTCACCTTGGTATTGTACTACTCTCTTGAAGGTCCTAAGACATCAATGGAATCTCTCCTTGCGATCTTCGACAGGTGCCCCGGGTTAGCGTCTCTCGCTCCGTTCATGTGGACCTCACCTGCTGGAGACAGCCACATTGCATCCTGACGCGACGCGCCTCGTTTCCCTCTCGAAGCTACGTAGCCTGACACTGTGCAGCACCCCTATGTCAATATCATACTTCCTGGCCCATCTTGTGCTACCCCCCACTGCATCGATCTCTCTCCAAACGGCATATACAGTCTCCGACACCGACGAAGAGAACACCGCTATCTTCCCATCCATCTTTACATCCATGCTTCCCCTAGACCGGTCGAGACTGCCCCAGTTGACTCCGCCCGTCCTTTGCTGTAGGGTCAAAGGATGGCCCAGCGCAGCTGCTGACAATTGCTTACGAAGATGTGCTGTACAACACTGACTGCGCTGCCCATGCACTCTGCGAAGTCACACAGCTCCTCAGTGCCGCATCTGTCGAGCAGTTCACAATCGACAGCTGCATTAATCTCTTGAAGGAGCGCGACTGGCTGGACGCCCTCCAACACATGTCCCACTTGGACTGTCTTGACCTCTATTCACGGGCGAAGCACTATGGTGGGATCCGGTGCCTATTCACTGCGCTGTGCCGTGAACCCGAGGGTGCGCTAGGACTTGTGATCTGCCCACGGCTCAAGAAGATGCGCATTCGGGACCCACAATTCGACGACGCGGCAGCCGGGCAGCTCCTCGAGTGCCTCGAGTACCGTGTCTCGAGGGGTGCGAGGCTGGAGGAGCTGTCGCTGTCATGGACGGAAAATATCAAGCTGAGGGACGACTATATGGCGAGGCTTCACGGCCTGCTGGACAAGTTTGTGATTGGTCCCCCAGTCTCAGGATAATTCCGGGATAGAGACGAGGGCGAATAACATGGGGCGATTTTGTTCGCCAACGGGAAAGTGGCTTATCATGACTACGACCGTCTGCTGCCAATTCACCTCCATATAGTTACAAGCAGTGTCCACGTTAATATACTGCTATCGGTATGTGCGGTGCAACAACTTCCGTCTTGATAGGCATCTTTGCTGGCTAGTCATTTTTTACCGACGCTGAATCGATGTTTCGCCTCTAGTCTGTGTCTCTCCTAATATTATCGTTGATACACACACGTGTAGTCACTGTGCTGAACACAGTCCGGCATCTAAAATGAAGGCCGGCCACACGGGCGCCCAACAGTCGACAGGTGCTTGTGGTCTTGCAAGTACCACTGGGTGCAGGACTCGGCAATTTACATGAAATAGTTGTGAAATTGCTTTGAAAATGTTATAAATCCATGCTTGACAATTTAGCATGTTGTTCTGTGGAATTACCCAATTTGTGGATTCAGCAATTCTGCCTGTGTTGCTGAAGACTAACCATATATGGGGGAAATAGTAAGTTATCAGCAATCTTATGATTGAGGTTTAGGCAACTTTAGGACTTCTTATCAATGAGATCTTGAATTTGCCTTGAATGAAGCTCAGAAATTGTCATAACTCTTACTACAGACATACCTGCAAAAATTCTGTGACCTGTGACATTAGAACCCTGATATTACTATGAACTTGCTCATGATTATGCTGTTAGATAACTAAGTAAGTAACAAGGCATTGCCTTGAATCTTTCTGTGGAAATGCCATGGATATACCAGATAAATTGTCTTAAGATGAGCATGGCAGTATCAGATCAACATGATGAAATTTCCATGTACAAACCATGATATCACTATGGATTGATCATAAAATTGTCATGGACAATCCCTGAGATTGCTGACTACAAGCTAGAACATTGCCAAGCAATCATCAATAATTTGCTGTGAATAGAATCAAGAATTTATTATGGATCAGAATCAAGATATTACCATAAACCAGAACCAAGAGATTGCCAGAACCTAATATCAAGAAATTACCATGAGCTAGAACCAAGATATTGCCAAGAACCAATATCATGAAATCACCATGAACCAGAACCAAGGTATTTTCAAGGATCATGTTCTGAATTTACCAAGGATCATGTAGAAATAAAACCAAGAATCAGACCAGGATATTATCAAGGATGGAGTCATGAAATTGCCAAATCCAAGTCAAATGCATCCTGTAGTGCACCTGCGAGCACAAATTCAACTTGGTGAGTCTATTGCCAGTCCAGTCCAAGTCCACCAGAGTCCAACTGTGCCAGAGCACTGCCAGTGATGTATGTGAGTGCAAGTCTAATTTGAGTCCATCAAAGTTAAACATAGTGGTAGCACCACATGCCATTGTCTGTCTTGGTAGTGTCTATAAAGTCCAACCCGAGTCCATTTCCAGTCCAGTCCAAGTCCAGTTTAAGTCCACCAGAGTCCAACTGTTCCAGAGCACTGCCAGTGATGCACAGTTCAATCCAAGTCTATTGTCAGCCCAGTCCAAGTCCACCAAAGTTTGATTGTGCCGGAGCACTGCCGGTGACACATGTGAGCGCAAGTTTAATCTGAGTCCACTAGCATTGGAGTCCAATGCAGTGGCAGCACCACATTGTTTGTCTTGGTAGTGTTTATAAAGTTCAACCCAAGTCCATTGCCAGTCCAGTCCAAGTCCATTGTCAGTCTAGTCCAAGTCCACCAGAGTCTGAATGCACTAGAGTGTTGCCAGGCACACATGTGAGTACAAGTCCACTCTGGGTCCATTACCAGTCCAGTCCAAGTCCACTAGAGTCCAACTGTGTCAGAGCACTGCCAGTGATGCAAAGTCCAATCTGAGTCCGTTGCCAGTCCAGTCCAAGTCTATGAGCATTGCCAGTGACACATATAAGTGCAAGTCCAATCCGAGTCCATTGTCAGTCTATTTCAAGTCCACCAGAGTCTGACTGTGCTGGAGTGTTGTCAGTGACAAACGTGAGTGCAAGTCCAATCTAAGTCCATTGCCAGTCCGGTCCGAGTCCATTGCCAATCCAGTCCAAGTCCATTGCCAATCCAGTCCGAGTCCATCACCAATCCAGTTCAAGTCCACCAGAGTCCAACTGTGCTGGAGTGTTGCCAGTGACACATGTGAGTGCGAGTCCAATCTAAGTCCATTGCCAGTCCAGTTCAAGTCCATTGCCAATCCAGTCCGAGTCCACCAGAGTCCAACTTGAACTGTGCCAGAGTGCTGCCAGTGATGCACAGTCCAACCTGGGTCCATTGCCTGTCCATTGTCAGTCCAGTCCAAGTCCACCAGAGTCCAACTGTTCCAGAGTGCTGCCACCGGTGCACAGTCCAATCCACGTCCATTGCCAGTCCATTGTCAGTTCATTCCAAGTCCACCGGAGTCTGACTATGCCAGACTATTGCCAGTGACACACATGAGTGCAAGTTCAGCCCGAGTCTATTGTCAGTCCAATTCAAGTCCACCAGAGTCTGAACTATGCTAGAGTGTTGCAAGTCCAATCAAAGTCCATTGTCAGTCCAGTCCGAGTCCATTGCCAATCCAGTCCAAGTCCACCGGATTCCAACTGGGCCAGAGTGCTGCCAGTGATGCACAGTCCAACCCGAGTCCATTGCCAGTCCATTGCCAGTCCAGTCCATGTCTGCCAAAGTCTGACTGTACCAAAGTGTTGCCAGTGACACACGCAAGTCCAATCTGGGTTCATTGTCAGTCCAGTCCAAGTGCCAGTGTACCAGAGTCCAACTGTTCCAGAGTGCTGCCAGCGGTGCACAGTCCAACCCGAGTTCATTGCCAGTCCAGTCTGAGTCCACTGGAGTCTGACTGTGCCAGACTGTTGCCAGTGACACATGCGAGTGCAAGTCCAATCTAAGTCCATTGCCAGTCCACTCCAAGTCCACCAGAGTTCAACCGTGCCAGAGCACTTCCAGTGACATATGTGATTGCAAGTCCAATCCGGGTTGTCACAATCATGGTACACACAGATAGTAGCAAACAGGAACATGCAACTGTCATCTGAGCCAAGGCAATAAATGAAACATGAACTTTAATACCAACAGTCCAATAGCAACAGACAAACACAATTGGAGGGATAATCTAGTGGAGAGTGAACAAAATGTACAATTTTGCAGATCATAGCCGAATGAGGCAGAGCACCGGGAGTATGATCACTATCTTGGGAGAAGGTGAGGCAGTGGCTGATGGCACATCAAAGAGCAGGATCACATTTTGGGACATGCAGCTAGCACTGCCCTCAGAGATTCCAAGTCTCAATGCATGGTGGCCTGATGGCAGAGCAAAGTCGGTGCAAAGTTATGTGGCAAGAGCAAAGGGCACAAGTATTTGGCAAGAGCAAAGGGCACAAGTATTTGGCACATGTGGTTCCAAGAGATTCAGCAATGTGAAGAGATGTGGAGGACTGCAGATTGCGGCCTAGAACTGGATGGGGAGCACAAACATGCATGTACAGTGTGGTCCTAGACCGTAGAGCACTGAGAACCTGCACTATAAAGTTGTGATTTGGCAAAGGCAACAGCATATGTGTTAGGGTTGTCTAGGATAGGCAGCAAACTTCAATAGCGAGAGAGCAGGTGGTTATGATGTAGTGAACAATGTGTGAACAGTGCGCAGTAGTTATGATGTACTCAACAATGCATGAACAGTGCACAGTAGTAATGAGGTCGTTCACTGGCAGCAAATTTGCAGGAACACAGACAATGGTGAACAGCCATTCAGTGATATGCTAGCGAACCAGACAACTACTGGTGAAGTCGAGATGCTAAACCCGGAGGGCTAACACACTGCTAATACCCAGCAATCCTGTATCCTACCAGACGTGAAGGTGCAAGTGGGGCCGCAAGGTCTCAACGCAGTGAACAGGAAGGGGATGGGTGAATGAGCTCCAAAGGGTGTGAACACCAGAGACTATGGCCGTGCTCCGAAGGGAGACTGTAGATATATAATAGTTAGTAGCACAGTGTACGAAGTAGCGCAGGGCGGGAGGCTAGGGTTAGTTTGAGTAGCAGATATACAATGCGAAGGATGATGATGACGATGCAAAGATGATGATGACGATGCAAAGATGATTGGTACTTAACAATATTTTGAGACACGGCTTGTGAAGTTCGACGATGAAGGCTAATACAATGTTTGGAGCTATTGGCGACATGTGATGTTCGGGCAGTCTGAGATCTGAGCAGTGGGGTGTAAATTGCTGGAGTGCAAGTAGAATACATGAAGGTATTTAAGGTGTAGTGAAAGCCGAAACAGTGATGAAGTCCGAATCACGAGCATGCAGTAGCTAAGTATGTGACATGTGAAGATACTAGTAGGGACCATAGGGTAAACATACGGTGCAAACAGGAGATCATAGCCAAGCGAAGTGGTGGTAATGACGTCGGTGTAGGTTCACCATGAACACGGTGCAACGGAGGGTTTGCGGGAGTACAGACAATGGTAGACGAAGGTTCGAAACATGTGTCCGGCGTGATTCTGTAGCCGAAAAGAGTGGAGCGCGTATCATCGGGCTATTTGTACAGCATGTTTTAGGGGGTCAAAATAACAGTTATGTATTATGAGATTGGACTTGCAATCACATATGTCACTGGAAGTGCTCTGGCACGGTTGAACTCTGGTGGACTTGGAGTGGCATCAGGAAAACCTGAATTTCCTTGTGAGCTTATTCTGAACTTTTTATGAGCTTATTGTGAGCTTATCAGCTATAAGTTCAAATAAGTACTAAAGGTCCACAAGCCATATTCCTGATGGACTTGTTGCACTTTTTGGTGAGCTTATGACTCTAAATTTGGTTTTAAACCACATAAATTTTTATAAAAAGTTCAAAAAGTTCACTAAGTACAACAAGGAAAAGTTAGGTTTTCCTGATGGGACTGGCAATGGACTTAGATTGAGACTTGCACTTGCATGTGTCACTGGCAACAGTCTGGCACAGTCAGACTCCAGTGGACTCAGACTGGACTGGCAATGAACTCGGGTTGGACTGTGCACCGCTGGCAGCACTCTGGAACAGTTGGACTCTGGTACACTGGCACTTGGACTGGACTGACAATGAACCCAGATTGGACTTGCGTGTGTCACTGGCAACACTTTGGTACAGTCAGACTTTGGCAGACATGGACTGGACTGGCAATGGACTGGCAATGGACTCGGGTTGGACTGTGCATCACTGGCAGCACTCTGGCCCAGTTGGAATCGGTGGACTTGACTGGATTGGCAATGGACTCGGACTGGACTGACAATGGACTTTGATTGGACTTGCAACACTCTAGCATAGTTCAGACTCTGGTGGACTTGAATTGGACTGACAATAGACTCGGGCTGAACTTGCACTCATGTGTGTCACTGGCAATAGTCTGGCATAGTCAGACTCTGGTGGACTTGGAATGAACTGACAATGGACTGGCAATGGACGTGGATTGGACTGTGCACCGGTGGCAGCACTCTGGAACAGTTGGACTCTGGTGGACTTGGACTGGACTGACAATGGACAGGCAATGGACCCAGGTTGGACTGTGCATCACTGGCAGCACTCTGGCACAGTTCAAGTTGGACTCTGGTGGACTCGGACTGGATTGGCAATGGACTTGAACTGGACTGGCAATGGACTTAGATTGGACTCCCACTCACATGTGTCACTGGCAACACTCCAGCACAGTTGGACTCTGGTGGACTTGGACTGGATTGATGATGGACTCGGACTGGATTGGCAATGGACTTGGACTGGATTGGCAATGGACTCGGACTGGACTGGCAATGGACTTAGATTGGACTTGCACTCACGTTTGTCACTGACAACACTCCAGCACAGTCAGACTCTGGTGGACTTGAAATAGACTGACAATGGACTCGGATTGGACTTGCACTTATATGTGTCACTGGCAATGCTCATAGACTTGGACTTGACTGGCAACGGACTCAGATTGGACTTTGCATCACTGGCA
>JABYQE010000073.1:0-139731 GCA_022376435.1 Amylocystis lapponica
GGTCGTTCGAGCTGTCGGGGCTAGGATCCATGTCCATGGCTGAAGTCTGACCGTACATGCTCCTGCCTTTCCAAGGTGCGCGAAAAAGCAAAGTACGAGATGATTATCCGCTGCGCAAGTCGAGTAAGAACGTTAACGTAGAGTCGTAGACTGCCGCAGGATCAGCCACAGACACGTGGCGCGCCTATGTCGGAAATTTCAAACCCGCCTGATCAGGCCGAAAGCCTGATGAGCGCCTGGAGAAGCACCGAAATGGGTGATCAGATGCCTTATAAGGCTGTTTTTTGTCGGCAAGGGCCGTCAGGCCGGACCGACATCTGGCAGAGGCCCCTGCCAGCCAGATGCCGGCAATTACCAGGATCGGACGCAATCACGTGGCACCAATGCGCTGCCGAGAAATGGGAAACATGCTTGTGCGTCGCCTCTGCTGTCTACGACGTGGACCAGCTGTTTTCCGAACATGCAGATATCCCTCTAATGGCAGGTAATGTTTTGGGATCCCTCTCGGGTGTTATTGGCTGAACATTCGGCACTCATAGCGCTTATATGGGGTGGATTTTGTACGGTCTTGTAGTGTAATGGTATTGTCGTGTGTAGGTGTAGTGGTTTGCTCTGAAGTGCCAGTGTAGTCGAGGGTTCGAATCCTCGTCTGCGCAATACTTTTAGTGTGCAGCATGTGTAATGATATATAATATATGCTAATAATAGTATATAAGATGTAATACAAATATAATTGTATACAAATATTGACTAAGCCGGCTGACCCCAGTCCTTATCAGGCATCTTGTCAGGCATCTTATCAGGCATCTCGCCAGGCATCTTGCCAGGCAACGGCCGAAGCTTATTCAGTTACAATTTCCCTGCCAGATGGGGAGGGTCTGGCGGCCCTGATGGGCCTTATCAGGCCCAAAATAAATTTCCGACATACCCTACTTTCCAAGTCGCGACTCGCGACGGCTTCCTGAGAGCTTCAAGCACTTCACCGTCTCCATGATCTCCATCTCCATCTACTCTAGCTACATCAAACCCCGCGATCTCTTTCGTATCAAAACAAACGACGTCGATCCTGAGGTCGAAGACATCATAGACCTCATACGGGCAAAATGGTTGTCCACATTCAACAAACGCAACGTCGACCGTTCAGAGCTCGAGCTCATGTACTCGGTGATCTCTTTATACGGTACATTCAAGAGATACATCTCAAACTTACTTGGTTGTCAGCCATCAGGTTTGCCCAAAGATCCTCGCGAGGATCTTCTCCGGCGTGCGTCTGAATGTGAACGTCGTGGCGAGCTCAGAACACTCCCGTGACGAACACATATCTCAGCTTCATACGTGCGATCGCGACAGCAGACAGTTTCAGTTTGTTCTTCGCATAAAGGAACGTGGCCCCGCTGAAAACGGTATGCTCTCTCTGTGGTCCTGAAAGGCCACCGCTCATCTCTTATTCCATAGCTCATTCCGCAGCCGTCAAGAATGCACTCGATGCACCGTCCCCGCACAGTGTGGCGGGCAGCATCACAACATTCATCAGCGAGCAGAACGAACACCCCATTTACAATGGTCGACCGGAGGATCGTTGCAGTTCCCCCGTCGTACTCTACGCAGAGGCGTTCGCTATGCTCAAGGACACGTTGCGCGATCTGCCCACGGGGGAACCTGATTGGGACCTGGTAGCTGCTACCGCAAAGCTCTTTACGTCTGCAGTAGAACTCTGCGAGTCGGAGGACGATCGCCATATGGCAATCATAGAACGTATTGGCACGGTCTTGAGTATCCGAATTGAAGACGTCAAACACGGGCAACTCGCCAGGACGGGTCACACGAAAGCCATAGCCGATACTCTCGCCTCCGTACCTCTGGAGGATGAACAGTACGGCAAGAAGGAGGGTATCTACGTCTATTTAGATATAAAAAACGAGTTGGGAATGGACGGAGATGGTGGACTGCAAGGTGCGCTCACGCTGCGGAAATTCATCGCCCAGGATAAGGTCTGTTCTCTGATCTTGTCTCAATTGACACTGACCCGGCCTGCAGTATAAGGAGATACGGAATGTTTCGTGCTGCCCGTGCATTGTCGTCTCCGTCGCCGGCCCATACATCTGCATCGCGGGTGCAGTCCTCGTCGACGTGTTTATCGTCCAACCCTTCACGGATTACATCTACCTTGGCGGGGATCCTTTCAGGATGGATCGAATCATGCGTGTAGCGAAGATCTTCGGCGCGGTCTCCAAAGCAGTCATGTCGTTGCGTGAGTACTATCAACATCTCTCGTTGGGGAGCACCCCAGCGCTCAACCGCCTATTCCCCACACCGTCCTACATCGACGATAGGCCAGATGGGGAATTGGTGTTCACCGCGCGGTTCGACTACAAGGGCCGGAGAGAAGACAACTACAGCCGCTCCCTGTTCCGCGCCACGTACAACGGCGCACCGGTCCTGGTCAAGTTTTGCGAGAGGTACAATGGACAGGCACACGCACTGCTGGCCGGAATGGGCCTGGCGCCAGCGTTGCACTTCTGTGCACGGGTCGGGGGCACCTCCTGATGGTGATCATGGACTTCGTGGATGGCTGTAATGCGCACTTCGAGTTCCCGCACGAGAAGGTGTCCGGCGATGTGATGGACGACGTGCGGCGGGCGGTGGGTGCACTGCACGATGCGGGCCTCGTGTTTGGCGATCTGCGACGGTCGAACATCATGGTGGTCCGCAACACGGACGCGACGAGCAGCAGCCAGGAAGAGAAGACTGCGGTGCGTTACCGTGCGCTACTCGTTGACTTTGACTGGGCTGGAGTTGACGGGGAGACGCGGTACACGGCGCTGCTGAATGACTTGGGGGACATCGAGTGGGCGCACGGTGTGAAGCCTGCGGGCCTCATGAGGAAGCAGCATGATCTGGAGATGATTGCGAAGCTCAACTCCGTCTAGTATGGGGAGCCGGTCTCGGATTCAATTACAACCTCATGTACGTTCGAATCAGCCTGTGCGGCGCCGCATTACAGAGTATACAAAATCTGCTTCAGCTCTTCATGCTAGCGATACTGCTGTAAGGCGATATGTTCTTTCAGTCTCGGTGTCGCGTGTCCCGTCAGCAACCCATTTATTTTATTTCATTGAACATGTGAGGACTTTACCGTACAGCCACGAGCCACCCTGAGAGAAAAGACCATTCCATAGCACACAAGCCCACTCCTTGTTTCAGGCATACATTACCAGAAATGACGGTCGAATGGCGTCGTTGGTGTACACTATGCACTCATCGTAGTTCAGAATGCGGCCAGTCTCTGCAAGTACCTGGATTTTCTCGAAGCTCAGATAATACGAAGAACAACTGGCAGTCCGCACTCACTGAGTCGTAGCCCGCTGGAGGCACCCTGAGAGAAGGTTCGTCGATAGTCTTCCTGCAACCCTTGCCAACGACAACCTTGTTGAGCAGCATGGCTTTCAATGACGCATTCCGATTTAAATTGGAGGAGTAGTCATTCGATCTTCAGTGGATAACCTTCAACTTGAAGACGAGATCATTGGAAAAAAACATGAGGCGTACTTGGAGGAAGTCGAGGACACGTAGATACCATGTCCAAATCTTTTTTGCTATTGAGTATTGGCCAATATAAGCATGCAAAGTATGCGCACCTTCCGTATGAGTGCTTTTTCCCTCCCTTGGCGACATCGAACGAGGTCTTAATGATGCGACAAAGGGAACATTTTGCAAGGGTGCAAAACTGTTTCTTTCCTTTTCTCCAAGGGTGCATGCCCGCGTGGTTCCATGCCACCGCCTGTTTTCGTTGCCTGCAGACCGTCCTTGAGCGACAAAATTGCCTCTATCTTCTACTGACTGCCTGCACATGGGCCCCGTCGATCATTTCTTGCCATCAACATGCAACTGAAACCTACTTGTACGCCTCGTATTTGTCGACCAACGATTTCTGAGCAACGATCTTGAAGACACGCTTCACCGCGGGGCAACGCGAGTTGTGTCGCCACGACTTCGTGAATTGTTCCGCACTGTTTACAGTGTCTTGCGTGAGAACAGCAAGTATATGATATTGACGCGACCTGACCGTTCACGAATGCTTCGTGTTCTTCAGGAACTCAGTAGCACGACGCCATGTTCTGCCCGTATTGCGCACGTCTTCCGCAGTAATGACTGCGACCATTCTTGGTGCTGCATGACACACGAGGCATTCAGTTCTTGCAAAGCTGCACATTGTCAGCCATGTAGACGTAATGACGTGGAAGACGACGCACTCCTGTGCTCAAAGCCACAATACTGCTAGATTTCTGCCGAGGCTTTGCATCCTAGTGTCCGCATATCTTAGAGATATGCCGTAATTCCAGATGATTCAGGAGAGGGACGTCAACAGTCCTTACTATTTGGATCGATTGCGAACTGGCACGGGGGTTGATTTGCCTTGCTTTGCCTTAGCTGCGCATGATTTACCACAGTATTGGATGGACACGCGTTCCCTCTACGTACTGCGGCCTGCGTTGGCAGACCTACGTACGCCACACTGATATCCTCTCATGAATAATCCGTGAATTTTAGCGACTCACTATGCATAGTGCTCCGCCGCCTGGTCCGAGTGAGGACACCTTGTGTTTTAGCTTTCTCGGCACAGGTCTTGCCACAATACGGGTGCAACTTGTTTGCGCTGCTATCGAAGTACTTTGGTTTCACTTGACAAGTCTTAAGGAAAATGTCAAGATCGGGCCTTCTCACGCGCAAAGGAGGGCGTACTAAACAGAGGCCCGTACCGTCTGCCGTCGACGCATTCAGCGCAGTTGCTGTGGACATCGTAGATGCAGACTGGGATGCAAGTTGGGGTGCTAGGGAGGATGATAGAGGAACCGGTACCGGTCCACAGGACGGCTTTATGGCATAGTTTACGGATGCGGCACGCTGCAGCGAATCAGCGGCACAGAGAACAAATCCGGAGAACCCTCTCAACATCGAGGCAGAAGAATTATATCATCATTGAATAGTGGACTTCTTTCCTTCATGTGGAATGCACGAGGGTCATGGTCAACGTGTGTTGTGCTTCTTCGGCAGCAATGCGGACGGGGCGTGGCATGGACCGCCACATGGCGATAGTACGTGTGAAGCCCTTCTGCATCGCAGACTCCGCAGTGAACACCATGTACCAGTATCTCGTGCAATTCCTTTGGGGGGGCTCACCTCATAAACCCAGTTCTATGGACCTCTGTGAGGTAAGCATTTTCCATGGACCGCCGCCGCGGAACTGTCGCTCATTAGATGCCATGTGAAACATGAACGTAGACGTGCAACGTCAGGCCTAAATATAAGGAACCTAATGGGTATCAACACCCGTTCTGCGGGAAGACATGTGCAAGAAATAAGATGGATCAGAATATGCAGGGACACTCCAACCCGATAAACAACGGACCACGCAACACAGTGAATGAGGGATATATCCCAGCTTCCAGGTATGTAGGCTCCGGTCCTGCATAGTTGTTAGTCGAACACAATAAGCAGTAGGGCCAGGAGCCGCGTGGATTCGAGTCTACGGGAACTGCATTCCAAGGATGCTATGTGGCAGAGCGGTATGTTCATTATGATCGCGGTCAAACAACTGACCCCGAACGTTGCCACAGTTGTGTCTGCATTCGCTCATGACTGGCAGGACAACCATCATCCGACGATTGAGAAGATCCTGAATATTTCGTTGCCTAATGACGTCAGAAAAAGACATGAAGACTACCGGTAGCGACATACCTTGATCTTCTGGATATGACCCTTGACGAATGACTGCTGCAGTAAATATCTCGATGCAAAAACGGGCGCGGTGGAACTCAAAACCTACTACAGTGCCCAATGCATATGTGATCTCGGAGTGAACGACGTGGAGCTCTGTAATTGGGAGTCGTGTGGAATCTGCAATGTTGTGAAGTCGTCTTTTGACTTGTTCTGCTTCCACACCACACACGAAACGGGAAGGTACGTGGCTCCTTTGTATAGCGAGTGCAACCTGTGACTGAGACAATGGATTATTGTTGATCAGGCATGGGCGGGGGATATACACCAACCTAACGCCCGCGCGAGCAGACCATTTCGCAACCTCGTCCACATCCTCGCCGTACCGTGTCATGCTGGTGTGTAATGTTTTGGTGGCCAGAAGCAAGGACCCGCGAGAACCGATGCAGTCTACTTCTGGAAAGACTATTTCGGTCAGTTCAACATTATGTGGATGTTTTGCGCAGACTAAGAGAGATGATAGGTCAATGATGGTGAGAGAGTGTTCGTGTCCGACAGTGCTGCAGTTCTTCCGAGGTATATTCTCTTGTATAACAACTTGAAGTAGACCCTCAACCGTGACTGTCGATTACCGCTGTGTCAGTCATGATACTCTACCTCTGGTCCACAAGGAAGATATCGAAAGGAGAAAGGCCGTGGCCATGAATTCTTGCTCGCAGAGCAAGACTACCAGGCTCATATTTACATAAGCGGTACATGCAAAGTGACCACCTCGGGCATCGGCGTCGGATTCAAAGTCGAGCAAGATCGTCGCGGCACGCGACCGTTTCGAGTATAAACATGGCAACGATATTGTGGTAGTGATCTTGAAACACGAGCGCGGTTCTTAGCGTCCAGAGCGTGTGGGCCACGGTGTCATGAGCACTGTCTTCACCAGTTTTACGCTGCCTGGGAGATGAAATGATGAAAGCAGAAGGCAAACTTAATCATGATCAAGTGGTCTGTCGCCCAAGAATTAATTCGGCTAAGTATCATATAGCTGAGCGTAGTGCTGGTGGCGTCAAGCTCCAGGCAACCTCCGAGTCCGCCGCATGTCGCGATCGCGATCACGCACACTAGATCTGGCGACGTTGAGACTCATGTCATAACCTTTTCGATATCTGACAGCAAAATCAAATTTGATAGACCGGGCTCGAAAAAATACGGTGGGGCTGAGGTGGTTCCGGCAACACCGGCCGGCTGGAGGAACTCACGTGTGAGATGCTAATCTCGTCGCGCCGCCGTCCGAGTCCACTGAGGGCGGCGTCGGTGATGAGGAAGACACACGAAAGTGTATGGCGACACAGCATATAGAACATTCCTGGAATGCTGCCATAGTCCCAAGCCATTTACATCCATCATAGATTCTTGAAGGCAGAATATATACAGTCAAGACCAGACCGACCTCAGTGTTTGAGATCGTCGAGCCCCATGCCGCCGCTGGCCGGGCTCTCCCGGCACCACCTCAGCCCCACCGTATTTTTTCGAACCCGGTCTATCAAATTTGATTTTGCTGGAAAGGTTTAAACTGCTGTGCCATTGATCATGGGATCCACCTCTCTATTCGATAAATATTATTGTCTGACTGTCGGTTTCGAAACAATAAGGCTCTTCATCATATTTCCATGTGTAAGTTATTCGAATGTTTCCGAGTCGGAGCATGGCAGCTGACTCGGAGTGTGCACAGGGCGCCTTCGTTTTATTATTACAACACGCTGTGATCATGAGGCAGCTGCTTTGGGCCAGAGACCCAGGAAGTGAGCGCTAAGTTTCACATCGACTAAGCTATAGGTAGTCCTTGTTCTGCGCGCTCGTATAGGCTCTGATCCACAGTCCTGCACATTCGATAAAGCCTAGAAATCGTCTCCGAGTTGCTTCCAATGTTAGTCGTTCGACTTTGACGAGGGCACAGGACTGACAGAGGCTTATATTCGCATTTTAACACAGACCATGGACACCCGGCTTCCGATTAGCAAAACGAAGCCCGCCATACACCGCCGTTCACTATCACAGGACGCCGGGGAATCGAGGCGCCATCCTCGGGAATCTGGAAGAGGGTATAGGAGCGCACATCATTCTACCGCTCCATACTACTACTCTTCAGGGCACCATCACGGAAGTCACGGTGCACGGCCGAAGGACTTGGGTTCCCATTACAGCCTTTACAGGCCGGCCACCCCTGTACAATCATGGAGTCCACAGCAGCCAAGGCAGCGCATCCTATTCTACCATAAACACAATCCGCACTACGGATTCACGAACTTTTCCCCGCACCCTGTGCGCTATAAGCGTAAATTATATCCAACAAGCGAACACTTGTTTCAGTCGTTCAAGGTGTGCCCCTCCCAGTATTATATTCACTCAGTGTTGTTTATCCCTCACGATGTCCCAACCTCAGTTTCAGAAGCATCGACCGAATCTCGCAGAGCACATCAGGACATGTTCGCAGAGCCCGAGCGTGGCATTTTCCGAGGCGCGGCGCTTTCAGCCGGAGGTGCGCGCGGATTGGAGAGAAGTCAATATTGCGAAGGTACGCTCCCGTCTTGCGTCCTCAGTCCACAGGTTGACAGTGTTCACAGATGGATAAGACACTCTGGTACAAATTTACGCAGCACAATGACCTGAAACGCGAACTTCTGGCCACCGGCGACGCGGAGCTTGTAGAGGTACGTTCTGCACCAAACCTTCCAGTTTGACGCCACATTCACACTCGCCGTTTGGTCAGGATTCAGCGAAGGACGCTTTTTGGGGTATTGGCGCCGACGGTTCAGGGAGTAACGAACTTGGGAAGGCATTGGAAAGGCTGCGCTCGCGGCTGCGGCCGCGCAGGACGTGATGTAGCCCTTCGATTTTGTCTCTCGTGCGCAGTATCCTATCTGTATTCGACTTTGAAGTCCTTGTTTTCACTTTTACTGATCTCATTCGCTTCCTACACGTGTCATGCGTGCCGTGTGTCGCGAGCCAGGGCAGTCCCAGGTGTGGCTCAGCACCAAGGGGAGGTCTAAGCATGGTACACACGAGGTCTGGATGCGTTGGCGGCGTATTTACAGAAGCAAATTTCTCGTACGCCTTCACTTCCACTGTTAACCCCTGAATGTCTTCTGCAGTTGCTACCAATGGCCTGTGCGATGTAGGCCCACCCGCATATTCCTCACTGCAGGCACATCTAACATTCCCGCCGCCAGTACTGTCAGCGGAGGCCCAAGTACCAAAGGCATCCCTACTGCGGGCAGAGCTGTGCTGCACAAGCCGCAGCCGCACAGGCTGCTACAATGCCCCTCTGCATTGTACGTACCCTGTCCGTCCTCCGGGGTCTTCACGCTCACCATTCTCCAGAATTGTAATCAGCGACCCAAATACGCAGATCACGACTACTGCGGGAGACGGTGTGCCCACGAGGCGGGGGCAGCAGGTGCGGGACGATATCCATGTACGTCCCGGTGTCCACCGAAATCATGACCGCTGGTTTTTACTGTATCCTCGCGGTGCTCACAGCACGTCCGACTCGTGCGCATCAGTCTCCACGAGCGTGCGCGTTCCTGGGGTGTGTCGTGTCGTGAGCAAAGAGTACTTGATCGATGTGTACGAAATGTCGCAATTATCTGAGCTCACCGCATATGTATGGGGCTCCTGCAGTCTTCGAATTTATATTGATTATTACGACCAAGGCGAGCCCGTCCTGCTTCACAGGTGAACGCATACACTGCAGCAGAATCCATACACAGCGAGTCATGTTCGCATTCTTTCCGACCGCGTGATTCCCATCTCGTCAAATTTGGGAACATGTGTGAGCACAATTCTACTCTTGCTATACAGCACAGCACTGTCGTGACCTTGACTCAGTCTTCCAATGTGAATTTTGACTAATGACGCACCTGCAGGACAGCCTACCCGTCGGAATTACGACCTATGTGGCAGTTGCTGCTGGCTTTCTGACTTTCTGACTTTCTGGAAGCGCACGGTTATGAACGATGGGCAGAACTGACCATTGGCTGGACGTCGACGTTTTGAAGGGCAAACGGTTGTCTTCGTGTGGCCAGCAACCCGTGATGCTCACCGCCGAAGGAAAATACCTAAGCAAAATGCAAAGCGGAAATGAGTGGTACAGTCGTTGGGCTGCCGGTATAGCTTCACGACACGATTCATGATCTGAGCATGATGGATTTACAGCAAACAACGATCCTTGCCTGGCGGTACACTCGGAGTATGGGTTGCGATTGATTCAGTTTAAATCGGCCATATTCAAAGCCATATAGCAGACACGCAAGACAGGCACCTCTACCCAGATGCCGCCTCGCCCTTCCTGTGTCTCGCCCCAAAGATCCCCGTGCCCACGCGCACAACATCGCTTCCCGCCGCAAGCGCAGCCTCGAAGTCGCTCGACATGCCCATGCTCAGCAGCAGCCGCCCGTCCTCGCCCCAGCGCGCCCCGTCCGCAGGGAAGCCGAGCGCGGCAAGCGCGTCCTGCAGGACGTCGCGCGTGCGCACGAGCGCCGCGAAGTCCTCGTTCGGCTTCTCCGCAGCGGCGAGCGACTCCGCGAGCGAGCCGATCGTCATGAGGCCCTGCAGGCGCAGCCGCGGGCACTCTGCGACGACGTGGCGTGCGAGCTGGGTGAGCTCGGCGCTGGGCGGAGCGCCGGAGGTGAGCGGGGGCATGCCGGACTTGGCGTCCTCGCCCGAGGTGTTGACTTGCAGGAAGACACGGAGAGGCGTGGTGCGTGCGGCGGGGAGAGCGTTGTTGAGTGCGGTCGCGGCCTTCGTGGAAGTGAGGGTCTGGATCGCGTAGAGGCTCGGGAGCGCTGTTAGTACCGGGCGGGGCGCTCGTGTCCGCTGCGGCGAAAGGGGCGGGGAGACGGGCACGTACAGGCTAGGATTTTCGCTTTGTTCGACTGCAGGGTGCCGATGAAATGCCATCGGATGTCCTGTGGGAGCTGAAGGGAAGATCAGCGCGGGGGGTTGCTCTGTGGTGCACGTACTCGCCTGCTCGACCTTGTCGACGAGCTCCTGTACGTAGTTCTCTCCGAAGTCACGCTGGCCAGCCTCGTAGCATGCGAGAATGTCTGCGGTAGGTTTGTACTTGGAGACAGCTACGAGTGTCGGTTTGTGGGGAGAGGCTTGCTCGACACGCTGTTGGATTTCGGCCAGAGACTCCTTCAGTTCAGCAACCCTTTCTGGAGAGGCATTGGCGAATGGTTTGGACATTCTGAGATATGCACGGAGGGCAGAGGTGAGTCGCATTCACCGTGAGGTCGGCGTTGTCTACAAGGACAAGTCTAAGCCTACGCGTGCACATGATCTCGTGGTGAATCTAAATCTCAATTTGTATGCACGCCTCCAGTTTTTGAACTCCATGGGCATCTCGGAAAAGTTATGGGACTATGTAAGAACTTAGTAGGTGCTTAAACAGACATTACAGCGTAATCGGGAAACCTTGACGTGCGCCACTTTTTTTCTGGTGCGTGCGCCCAGCGCCTACCTCGGCTGCACCTCCAACTCTCCCGGCCTGCACTTGGCCTGCGATTGATTGTTGTACCAGAAAAAGTACAGAATAGACATAGGACATTAGTACATGAGTTCTCTATGTATTTCAATAGTAAATTCTGTATAACAACCCTGAACATGCCATGTAGGATCCGGTATACAAGCAGCCTGAGGCTCGATGTTGCCTAATTTAGTCATTGACGGTGTCGGCAGCCGGCGATATCTGCGCAAAATAAAAAATGGCGCACGTCAAGGTTTTTTGATTACGCTGTAATCATGGCATTACAGATGGTAGGCTATCTGTTACATCGAAAGAACAAGCTGCGGGTTATGATGTAGTATCGTATGAGCGATCGACATCGCTCTCCAGCAACGGTGTTCGTTCGGTCACAGACAGGGAGTGGGAGTGTACGGATGCGTGATCGTCAATTGGTGCCACTTCCGCGGTAGGTTGCGGCACCACAGGAGGAGCAGGGTGAGGTTGGGTAACGTCCATCTTGCAGATGGGACACTAGAGTCATACTCGTCAGGGATCATCCAAGGATGGAGACGTCGGCACATACCAGTTTCTTCTTGTGTATGAGCCATTCATCTACCTCATCCATGTGGAACATATGGTAACACGGGAGGACCCGTACGCGGTCGCCCTTCGCGAACATCTCGAGACAGATCGCACATTCAAGCTGCTGCTCGACCCACGGTGGGAGGTCGTGCTCGTGCGATGTCGATGGGACACAGGCCGATGGACTCAGCAATCCGCGCTCGAGATCCGATTCCGAGGCAGAGGACGCGCCGGCTGATACTGGGGACTCAGGCTCGTGCTTCTCCCATCCTGTGCCTGTCCAGACTCGCCACGGGAAATTATGGACTATGTCTTCCGGTGCACGATCGCGCTGCGCTGCGCGTGAGGCGCGTATGCGATGGATCAGAAGGGTGACGAATGTGAGCAAAGAGGGCAGAATGAGGATGACCACGAAGGTAACGATGGGCCTGCCCTGAGCTCAGCATGCATTTGCGAGGTGCATACCGGGTATAGACTCACGAGTACCACTCCCAAGCGGAATACTCAGTGCTGATCAAAAGAGAGAGCGTCTTCAGACCGGAATGCGACGTCGTGGAAGATGCAATGAGGGACAGCAGATGGACATAATCCCAGTACTTGATGTATGTAGCCGCGATGGAAACATCGGACGAGTCTCCTATGCAGGCAGTGAGGCGAAGACTGCTTATGAAGAGAGGGCGAGTACAAACTTTCGCTGTACATGTTCAGCAGCGCGTCGGGCGCGTCCCTGTCTCCCCCGACAACCACTGCTCTAGCTCCGAGCCGCTGTGCTTGCCGGGCCTTCTCCACGAACGGGCAGCCACCGCGCTGTACTAGCGCAATCCATGATTCGGCAGGATCAGGGCTGTATGGCCCGTCGATGCATAATTCTGGGCAGCCTTGTACAGGATCGGCGTCGAACAGATGGTGGGTGGCGTTTGACCTGGAGTCACGGGAACAAGGTGCAGTGAAGGCGGAGAGCGGGATCACATAACCGAGCAAAGGGTCGACGAGTTCAGCACCGAAGGAGGCGGGACGGGCGGGAAAGGTGACGGGTGGGGATTTATCGACGATGGATACGGAGCCGTCGGAGGCCCAAGCCCAGCCCCAGAGCCAGCCACCGTCTCCGCGAGGGCTGGAGACTTTGCGCAGCCAGTCGATAGGGTGCGAATGGACGTGGGGGACGAGCGAGGGACCGAGGGCGAGGAGGATGAGAATGTGGATCATGGAGAGGACGAAGAAACTGCTGGACAAATGCGGGTACGCAACATGCACTGGGCGGTCCATATTTGATCCAGCAATGATGAGAGGCGCCCGTACGGGTCACGTCTCGGACGTCGCCAGACCCCTTCTCGTCAAGACCCAGCCACGGCCACCACCCACCACGCATGGCTTTCTGAGCACGCATTCTGGATGCTGCGCAGCGCAGGAAGATGGGACTTGCATCCGAAAGCATCGCGCAAAGTCCGAAGGCACCGACCCATTATCCAGTGAATGATTCTACAAATTCTCTCCACACACTTACTGTGTACTACCTCGAACGATAGTAGGTATCCTACGAGCGAACACCTTATCCGTTTAGGTGCGCCGCCTTGAACGATTGACGATTACTACAATAACTTTGCGTCTGACCTACAACGTTTATAGAACCAGAGTGCCCAGTCGAAGCACATTGATAGGACGTGCTCCAAGTCATTTAAAGTCGACTTGATTCTCCGGTGCGGCACTTCCAGTTCCAAACTGGATAAAGTCGTCAATTAGCACTTGGAGCGCGTAAGCGCCTGAAACTGGAAATCAATGCTGCAAAGGTAGTCTCAACTGCGCTTCTCATGTGTCGTGCGGGCAATATATGCCATGTCATATGAATGCAGACTGTCACTGGGCAATCACGATGTCCAACGATGGTGCCTGCGGACACTCAGGGGTGTACTAAATAAAGCGGGCTTAGGGCTGTCGGACACCGACCGACACGGCGTCAGACACATCTCACTTTCATCCAACCTTTCGCTGCTAAGCATCTACTTCCTAGCATGTCCACTGCGGTCGCTGGCAGTCTGAGTCTGTGCGACGTAAGATTGGTTTTTCCTCAACGAAATATATGGTTCGCGTCTGACCCCCTGTCGTCAGTATTGCCGCCGGAGACCGAAGTATTATGGGCACCCGTACTGCGGAAAAACATGCGCAACGGCCGCTCAAGCTGGTACAAGAAGAGCCACTCTGAGGAACCATCGTATTGTGCGCTTTCCTCATACAAGTGCTGACTGCTTCCGCGCTGACCGTACTGTCGCCAGCGGCTCAAGCCCAGCGGTCATGATTATCGTGACAAGACCCCAAGCAGCGGCGGATGGCAGAGCCAGTCCTTTGCCTTGTGCTGTATAGTGTGCTAAGCGTCAAGCACGCGCAGATGGATTGGGGGCGAAATAGCACTTGGGTGCCTTTCCGATAGCCATCTGGAGTCAACCCCCCCCTCTTCCATGACCACGAAGTACCTCTTTCGAGCCCAGCCAAGCTCTCGTGCGTTGGCTCATCGACCCATTTTGGCGTCACTCATGCCAGCGCGCACCCTTCGATACAATCAATTTTTAAGACTGCACCTACGGTTTCGTACGTTTCCTCGCACCGACATAATCCACTACTGGGTATAGCTCCTGCAACCTGCGAAGAAATAAACTACATACCGTGTTACAGTAACATCGCTAGCATACATATGGCGAGCCGAGAGCGAGGTCGAAAGCAGATTATGTTTACTCTAAAATTTCACATTCGGAGGTTGAATCCGGGACCTGTAGGACGATTGATCCATACTAGACGGAGTTGAGCTTCGCAATCATCTCCAGATCATGCTGCTTCCTCATGAGGCCCGCAGGCTTCACACCGTGCGCCCACTCGATGTCCCCCAAGTCATTCAGCAGCGCCGTGTATCGCGTCTTCCCGTCAACTCCAGCCTAGTCAAAGTCAACGAGTAGCGCACGGTAACGCACCGCAGTCTTCTCTTCCTGGCTGCTGCTCGTCGCGTCCGTGTTGCGGACCACCATGATGTTCGACCGTCGCAGATCGCCAAACACGAGGCCCGCATCGTGCAGTGCACCCACCGCCCGCCGCACGTCGTCCATCACATCGCCGGACACCTGCTGGCCCAGGAACTCGAAGTGCGCATCACAGCCATCCACGAAGTCCATGATCACCATCAGGAGGTGCCCCGGACCCGTGCACAGAAGTGCAACGCTGGCGCCAGGCCCATTCCCGCCAGCAGTGCGTGTGCCTGTCCATTGTACCTCTCGCAAAACTTGACCAGGACCGGTGCGCCGTTGTACGTGGCGCGGAACAGGGAGCGGCTGTAGTTGTCTTCTCTCCGGCCCTTGTAGTCGAACCGCGCGGTGAACACCAATTCCCCATCTGGCCTATCGTCGATGTAGGACGGTGTGGGGAATAGGCGGTTGAGCACTGGGGTGCTCCCCAACGAGAGATGTTGATAGTACTCACGCAACGACATGACTGCTTTGGAGACCGCGCCGAAGATCTTCGCTACACGCATGATTCGATCCATCCTGAAAGAATCCCCGCCAAGGTAGATGTAATCCGTGAAGGGTTGGACGATAAACACGTCGACGAGGACTGCACCCGCGATGCAGATGTATGGGCCGGCGACGGAGACGGCAATGCACGGGCAGCACGAAACATTCCGTATCTCCTTGTACTGCAGGCCGGGTCAGTGTCAATTGAGACAAGATCAGAGAACAGACCTTATGCTGAGCGACGAATTTCCGCAACGTGAGAGCACCTTGCAGTCCACCATTTCCATCTATCCCCGGCTCGTTCTTGATATCTAAACAGACGTAGATGCCCTCCTTCTTGCCGTACTGTTCATCCTCCAGAGGTACGGAGGCGAGAGTATCGGCTATGGTATTCGTGTGACCGTCCTGGCGAGTTGCCCGTGTTCGACGTCTTCAATCTTGATACCCAGGACTCTGCCAATATGATCCATGATCGCCACCCGGCGCTCGTCCTCCGACTCGTAGAGTTCTACTGCGGACACAAAGAACTTTGCGGTCGCAGCTACTAGGTCCCAATCGGGTTCCCCCGCCGGCAGATCGCGCAACGCATCCTTGAGCATAGCAAACGCCTCTGCGTAGAGTACGATGGGGGAACTGCGACGATCCTCCGGTCGACCAGTGTAGATGGGATGCTTTCTCTGCTCGCCCATGAATGCTGTGATGCTGCCCGCCACACTGGACGGGGACGGTGCTTCAAATGCGTTCTTAACGGCAGCGTTGTGAGCTGCGAAATAATAGATGAGTGGGGAATTTGTGGGATCACAGAGAGCACACCGATTTCAGCGGGGTCATGTTCTGATTCAGCGGGTCATGTTCTGATGGCGGGTGTCCTGTACAGCAATTCGGGCGAGTGCATCAGACAACCAATGGAGAACACTCACTAGGAGGCTTTATGCGAAGAAAAAACTGAAACTGTCTGCCGTCACACGTATGGAGCTGAGATATGCGTTCGCCACGGTAGAGGTTTTTGAGCTCGCCACGACGTTCACATTCGGACGCACGCCGGAGAAGATCCTCGCGAGGATCTTTGGGCAAGCCGGTAGACTGACAACCAAAAGTGAGTTTGAGAAGTGTACCTCGAATGTACCGTATAAAGAGGGTACCGAGTATGTGAGCTCTAGAAGTCCCAGGGTGATCTTGTGCTTGTTGAATCGGCGACCATTTGCCCATATGAGGTCTATGATGTCTTCGACCTCAGGATCGACGTCGTCTGTTTTGACACGAATGGGGTCGAGGCGGCTGGAGTAGATGTCGATAGAGATCATGGAGACGGTAAGTTTTGAGCTTTGGAGTCCAGGAAGTACTTATGCTGAGGACAGCTGCAGGTGGCCTAGACACCTGCAACGTATGATTATCTAGTGGTTAGGATCCATGCGCAGTATACTAGTATACTTCAGGCGAGAGAAAACTTACCGAGTTCCCACCGGACTGTCGATCAGGGGATATGGTAGGGCTACGGAGTACTACCGTCTCCAAACGATTAGATATCCACTTGGGTTGTTTGGCAGAGGCTTCCGAATCAAACAAAGACCCGGGTCACCGCAAGTACGTCCCGCGGCGCACACGTGCATTTCTACATCCCTCCGCACACTCCGGACAAGTACCGTCGACTGTATGGCCTCGAGAAAGCGCGAAATTTCAGATGTTACCGATAGTTTGTCGATGTCGGAGGGACCGAACAAGAAGCGTATGGTGGACGGTCCCAGTCGCCAGCTTCCGTATCCATCCACCTCGGGTACCGCGCGACCAGTGCCTTTCCAGCAGCCGTCCTCGCTCTTGACGTTCTCGTATACCCCGTCGCGGACACTGGAGTTCACGGACTCGGCGCTGAGGTACTACGCCCAGCCCCCGGACGGCGCGGAGCTGCGTTACGGATACGAGAGATGGGTGCGACGGCCCGAGGAGAAGGGCAGACTCGACGGACTGCTGAAGGCCGTGTCGAGAGTACGGGCGAAGGTCGATGCAAGTGGCGGCAACGGTGCGGGCTGGCTGCGCGATGTCGGCGTTGTATCTTGGCGAGGTGTCATAACCAAGTGAGTGGGCCGTTCTCGACGGAGAGGGAAAGGCTTATCTGGGTAGAGAGATTATTGACAGCACCATACGAAGAGCGAGACGGCTGGGAAATGAATGTCATGATGGAAGGCGGGACGTTGTATCTGGAAGAGCATCTCAGCGAAGCAAGACTGGCCGAAAAGTCGGTCTATGGCTGTTGGTCTATATCCTGCTGCTGATCCTTTTCCCACTATAGGAATGACATGACGCCGCATCATCGCACGCGGACGTACTACGGATACGCATTCGAGTCCTGGTGTACTTCTTCCAACCCGCATTCTGTGGAAACCTTAGATGGACATCCTCGCGGCTGGGGCGGCGATGTCGACACGAACGTACAATGGTGCAGTGTGGTCAAGACCAAACTTGGGGACACCCGAATGGTTATCGGTGGTGAAGTGGACTGTGTTCGTGGTGAGTATACTCCGGCTAGTGATGGACTTGCCTGACGGCTGTATGTACGTCTGCAAGGCAAGTTCACGGGACAGACGGACACCTTCGTTGAGTTGAAGACTTCACTTGTCATTCGCGGCCCGCAAGACGAGAGCAAGTTTGAGAAGTAAGTCCTGGCCAATCCCTCCGAACTGACTCATACCCCCTCAATCATCACTCATTTTCAGGAAGCTCTTGAAATTCTATTTCCAGTCATTCTTGCTAGGCGTCCCAGTGAGTTTTGGCCTCATTCCTCGTAGCGCCCGAGCTTAATTTTGTATCCACAGGAAATTCTGGTTGGCTTCCGCACGCCGTCTGGACGTTTGACGACAGTTCAATCGTTCAAGACCATACAGCTCCCCCGCCTTGTCCGTGGGAAACCACATGCCTGGGATCCTCTCGTCTGCCTCGACTGGGGTCACCGGTTTCTGGCCTATCTGAAATCCGTTGTCGGTACAGATGTCCAGAAAACGGAAGACTCCCATAGTCGCGCTCGCGAGGGGGCGCCGCAGAGCATCGAGAGGAAGGTCTGGCGCGTCAAGTTTACACCCCGCGTGGGTGTCAGCGTGGCGCTGCTGGATTCCGCCGGCGTGGACGAAGTGGAGGCCGCCGAAGATAGAGTTGGATTCCTTCCAAAGTGGTATTGGGAGGAATTGCAAACGGATGGAGTGGACCGCCCTGCTGAGCACCACGCGACAGCAGCGGGCACGGAAAGCACCGCCGTACACGGGTGGAAGGTTTGACCGCCCGAGAGAAACACTATGGGCTATACAGTGCCGATTGCGTGCGGGTCTATCCTTACATGTGGCTTCATATTGTCGCGATATTCTTCGAGACATGGATTGATGTGTACAATTGTCGAAGGTCATCACACAGCAGCTAATGAAAACATGGACAACACCACCCACATTCTCGTAAGATAAGTAGATTACGATGGGCCACATCCGACATCTCAAAACTGAAGCAAGAATGATTAGGGCCTGATCTAGGGCTTGCACCGACCGACGGAGACTTTCATGTTCTCTACAAGACCGTGACGAAGCGAGCTCAAGGAGGGGTCATGCGAGCGTTACCTCGGCCTTCATTCGTGCTGAGAAATTCAAATAGCTAGAAACCGGGCATACCTCCGTCGAGCCAGCATCTTCACGCACCCGCAGAGTCCAGCGTCGTCCAGCGCCGCAGTACCAGCGAGAGGACGCGGCTCACAGGGCTCAGCTCCTCCGGCAGCACCAAGCCGCGCGCCATCCCATCCTTAACGAACGCATCCGCTGCCAACACGAGATCAGCCCACCAACCCAAGCCCGCAAAACAAACACATACTGCACATCTGCCCGAGCCCGAGCACAAACACCGCAGTCCACAGCCACCCCGCCACCCCGCCCACCCTGCGCCCCGTGCGCGCGCGATACGCCTTCTCCAGCAGCACCCCGACGGCCTGCAGCGCGAAGAACAGCGCGACGCGGTGGTCCGCGCGCTGCATCGCCGCCTCGTGGTACGCGCCCGACGCCAGGAACGCGCCCACGACGCGCCCCGCGCCGCCCGCGAGCCCGCCGCCGCACGTCAGGAACGTGTGCCGCAGCAGCTGGTGCCACCGCGCCGCCCAGAACGCGTGCAGCGAGCACGCGCGCGGGGGGCAGTCCTGTGCGGGCGGCCAGGCGCGCGGCGGGTGCGCGAGGACGGCGACGGCGAGGAAGGCTGCGCTGTCGTAGAGGAGGTCGATGCCCCACATGATGATGAAGCCCGCGAGGGTGTGAAGCGCGGTGGAGAGGGCGTACCGGGCGGCGGGCGGGAGCTGCGGCAGGAAGAGCGAGCCGCCGGCGGGGGCGAGGAGCCCGGGCAGCGCGCGCAGGACCGTCCCTGCGGCGTCGAGGCGGAGGAACGTCTGTGCGATGGCGCGCGCGGTGGCGCGGAGGAACGGGCCGCGTTCTGCGGGGCGGCGCGTCTGCGGCACGTGGAGGCCCTGGCCGAAGTCCCATCCTATTCCGCGCATGGCAAACGCAACTTCCAGTGCGTCCGCGAGCCATGCAGGAAGGCGTGCCGTTTTTTGGCCGGGGCCAGTCTCGGGCGCGGGGGATTGCCTGGTGGCAAGGGACGGCGAGACGGGCTCGCCGATACCGGGCAGGCGCGTTTCTCCGACCTTGAACCTCCCCCTTTTCGCGAGGGCAAAGTCCAATGCTTTCGCCGTCACCGTGAGTGCGACCAATCCTGGTCGACGTGGGTTCAGGACACCGCACAACGACACGGCCTTCAGCTTCAGGCGGGTGATGTGCTTACTTTGTAGGTAGCCACCCGGGCCCTCCCAAGTGTACGCACATGTGCACCGCACCGCCAGCACGACGACGGCCGGAAAGCACAGCATGCGCAGCAGGTGCGTCCGATCTCTGCGCACGAGGTATGCCATGAGGATGTACGGGAGGAAGTATGTGAGGGCGTTGGGCAGCGTCCGCCACGTCAGTGGTACGCGGTCTTGCGGTGGGGGAACAAATGCGCGATATGCTGCACGGTAAAGCCTGGCGAGACCACAGCATGTCAGAGCACACACAAGGAGATGCCGAGAGTTCAACGTACTCATCAACGACGGACATTATGACACCCTAGGTGACACCGGTCTGGTACACACAGGGAGAATGATATGAGTCTGCTGCCACGTATGGCACTACGACCAGCTTTGGCTCGAGACGAGACATATTGGGTTCACGACGAGAGCGCTGGTGCAGAGGCCAGTTGGACCTTCGGCGGCAACATCATCACATGATTGTGGCAAGTGTACATCGTCGAAGTAGCAAAGTTCAAACACGAGTAAATTATTCTGCGGAGCCGTACATGGGGCCTGGGCATCATATTACAAGGTAGTAGTCGTACAGGTTTACCGATACACAATCCGTCGCGCGATCACTGCCACAACTTGTCAGAGAGCGCGCATTCCTTCGCCATCTCGAGCTGGATCGAACCGTCAATCCGCGCATCCCACAACACAACACCAGACAGAGACACACCTGCTCGTCCGTCCTGCAGATCAGGATCCTGCGCCCAGCCCCGCGCTCGCCGATGTCCGTGACGACCGCCCTGCTCGTCCCCGCCGCCGCGTTCGCCGCCGCATCGAGCGCGAAGCCGAGGCACGCCGCCTGCGCCGCGACCGCGCAGCGCAGCTCCGCGCTCTTCTCCCCAATCCCCCCCGCAAACACGAGCGCGTCCACGTCCCCGCCGAGCTTCACAAAGTACGACCCCACATACCCCGCGACGCGGTCCGCAAACAGCCTGAACGCCAGCCCCCACCGCGCCTCACCCTCCCACCCCCCGTCCCCGCCCTCGCCCGCCTCGGCGGCGCGCATCCGGCGCACGATCTCGGCAAAGTCCGCGGTCCCGGTCAGCGCGGCCCACCCCGCGCGCCGGTTGAGGATGTCCTCGGCCTCGGTGACGTGCACGTCGACGGCGGCCGCGCGGCTGTGTGAGATGCGGCCCGCGCGGTTCGTGTAGTGGAAGACGAGCGAAGGGTCGACCGCGCCGCTGCGCGTCGCGCCCGGGAGCCCGTTCAGCGGCGTCAGGCCCATGCTGGTGTCGAGCGACTGGCCTGCGCGGATCGCGCAGGCGGATGCGCCCGAGCCGAGGTGCAGGACGATGAGGTTCGTCGTGGAGGGGTCCTGTGGGTGGAGAGTCAGGGCGGGGAGGGGCGAGGCGGGGAGGGGGGGTACCTTGTGGAGGTGCTGCGCGACGGCGCGCAGGATGTATGCGTCTGTGTGGGCGGGCGGTCAGTGTGCGGAGGTGCGGCGGGGCGGGGGACGCACAGCTGAGGCCGTGGAAGCCGTACTTCCTGAGGCCGCGCTTCTTGGCGATGTCCTGGCGGATGGCGTAGCTGGCGATGTGGAGCGGGATGGGGCGGTGGAAGGAGGTGTCAAAGTACGCGATGGAGTTCGCGTGCGGGAGCGCGGCAATGCACGCCTTCATGACGGACAGGGCGGCGCCGTTGTGTCTGTGTGCGTTTTCAGGAGGGAAAAGCAAAGGGCGGGGGATGGCACACACAGCGGGGCGAGATCCGAGAGCTTCTCGATGTGGTGGAAGCTCTCCTCGTTGATGACGACGGGCTCGAAGTAGTCACCGCCGTGTACGACGCGGTGGCAGACGTGGACTATCTGCTCGCGGTCAATGCTCGCCTCTCGCTTGAGGTAGTCGAGGAAGTGGGCGAAGGCGGAGGTATGATCCTTGACAGACTTGACGGGCTCTTTCTTGAGCTCGCGGCCGGCAGTGTGGGCGGCGAGTTCGAAAGAGAAGGTAGCAGGGGGCGCGGAGATGTTGGCGGTGTTGGAGGTGAGGAGGAGCTCGAGGGCATCGTCGGTGCTGGGCTGCTGCTGGCGGGCTGAGCGGGAGTTGTGGCCGTCGCGGCGGTAGAGAGAGATCTTGAGAGAGGAAGAGCCTGCGTTGACGGCGAGGATAAGGCCGTCGCGCGGGGCTGCGTATTCGGACATGGCTGTTGGGGTAAGAAAGCGAGGGGAGTGGGAGGAGCATAGAATTAATATGCATGTCGGGCTGCGTCAGGCTGCTCATGGGTGCGTCAACTCGGATCTCGCGTGGAGATCTGTAGATCGACCTCCACCTCGGCCTCGACGCCACCCAGGCCTCCACCGCTGCTCCTCGGAGTCCTCGTCTGCTGACCCATGTCACGCATACAAATACAAATAGTACATGTATATCCTGAATAATCTAGTGCAGATTCCGTGCACAACTTTGTTTGCGTCGTTGCGCGCGAGCATGTACACATCACAAGAACAGGCGGGTTCTGAGCGCGGGAGATGCGTCGGGAGAGATTGCCGGGGGTCCAGGGGGTCGGAAGCAGGATCGGCGGCGGCACGCACAGTCAGAGATTGAGTTGGGCGGAAGGGGCGGGGAAAGCGGGGGCTTCGCGCAATTTGTAGAACGGTGCCCGATGGACGATCTTCGGGCCAAGTTGGCTCTTTGAGTTCAACTCAATTGTCAAACCGACGAGAGATGGTTTCACAGGCACGAGCACTGACTTACTTTCAATACAAAACAGCGCGCAAACGCCACAGACGCGTACGTTGACATGGACATCGCGTTCACGCGTTCTTTACATAACTTGGACCATCTGGTATCGTTTTCAAAAAAAGAAAATGCCGACTTTCCCATTCTTCGTGACGGGTGGTCGATACTCACTGGGCTGGACGTGAGTGACACATCATCGGCCGTTAGTGGTGAGGGTATCCCGAGTGTCGAGAGCAGAGGGACGAGGCCTAGGGGCGGAGACAATAACGGATCTTGCGGGGAGGCCGAGGCCCGAGGGGGATCTGGAGAAAAGGCGGGGAGGACGAGGCGCGGCCCAGAAAGGCAGGCAGCTTTCCTGGCCAGGTTTGCCTGGTTCATCGACGTCAGGGACAACGTCACCGACGGGAGACCCTCGGACACTGCTCCTCTCAAGCGTGACTGTGGCGTGACATATGGGGACGCGTCGAGGGCGGTGATTGGCTGGAAGGGCGAATGGAGCGTGACTGGACGCGCCGAGGGCTGGCGGCGGCGTTACTGCCCAGACGGCGGCGGATGGACGACCGCACAAGTCTCTCCGCTCATTCTTATAAAATGCACTCCTCAATTCCCTGCATCCTCCAGACTCCCCAGTCTACCCTTCCTCCCATCTTCCATCCTCCCAACCAAATGCCAGGACAAGTCATCGCACAGCCCAATCCCCCTCCAGATCCCTCCCAGCTTTCTGCGGCCATCCTCGACTACAGTGTCAAGCTCAATATCAACGGTGTCCTCACGCCGATGAGCTCCAGGCCATCGTCGAGTACCGCCGTGCTGCAAACTACATCGCTGCAGGTATGTCCAGCACACCATCTCTCAGTGCCACCGCTTACATGCTTCACAGCAATGATTTTTCTCAAATCAGACACCCTACTGACCCGCAAGATCACCCACGACGACATAAAGCCGCGTCTCCTCGGCCACTGGGGAACCTGCCCCGGACTCGCCCTCGTGTATGCGCACACAAACCGTCTCATCCGCAAGACCGGTATGGACGCCCTCTACGTCGTCGGCCCGGGACACGGTGCCCCCGCCATCCTCGCCTGCCTCTGGCTCGAGGAATCCCTCGCCACATTCTGGCCCACCAACACCCGCGACAAGGCAGGTCTGCATAACCTCATCTCCGGATTCAGCGCTCCGGGCGGATTTCCCAGGTACAAGCCTTTGCCTGCGTCGCTTTGCACTCGCTGACGCGTTTTCACCAGCCATATCAATGCCGAGACTCCGGGCTCTATCCACGAAGGAGGAGAGCTGGGATACGCTTTGAGCGTGTCCTTTGGCGCAGTCATGGACAAGCCTGACCTCGTCTGCATCTGCGTCATCGGCGACGGCGAAGCTGAGACCGGGCCCACTGCGACGTATGTTCCACCCATTCGCCGTCTCTATGCTCGCTCACCGTCCTCGCAGTGCATGGCACGGCTACAAGTACATCGACCCCGCCGAGTCGGGCGCAGTCCTGCCCATCGTGCATGTGAACGGCTTCAAGATCTCAGAGCGCACCATTTACGGCACGATGGACGACCGCGAAATGTCCGCACTGTTCACTGGGTACGGCTACCAGGTCCGTTTCGTCGAGGATCTCGAGCACATCGACGAGGACCTCGCGGCGTCGATGGAGTGGGCCCTCGGCGAGATCCGCAAGATCCAGAAGGCCGCGCGCAGCGGGAACCCGATCGTCAAGCCCCGCTGGCCGGTACTCATCCTCCGCACGCCCAAGGTTAGCTCCAAGTCTAGCATTTGTCATGATCCGCTGTGCTCAATACATTTTCTGCAGGGCTGGTCTGGCCCGAAGTCGGTCCATGGCGAGTACGTCGAGGGTTCGTTCCATGCGCATCAGGTGCCTCTCCCCGAGGCAAAGACCGATGACGGAGAGCTCGCTCAGCTCGAGGAGTGGCTCCGCTCGTACAAGCCCCGCGAACTCTTTGATGAATCCGGGTGCCCAATGCCAAGATTCTTTCGGTCATCCCAGAGGTTCGCCGGTTCTGAATGGGCTAGCGGTCCTTACTTACACCAGTACAGGAGGCCTCGAAGAGGCTTGGACAGCGCAAGGAAGCTTACGCCGCTTACACGCCCTTGGATGTTCCCGAGTGGATGTCTCTGGGTGTCGAAAAGGGCAGTGAGCAGAGCTGCATGAAGGTGGTCGGCGAATTTCTCCACGAGGTTGTCAAGGAGTACGTGCCATGGCATTCGTGAATTTGTACATGCTGATTACGCCCCCAGGAATCCGCAGACATTCCGAATTTTCTCGCCGGACGAGCTCGTCTCGAACAAGCTCGACGCAGTTCTGCGCCACAGCGGTCGGAACTTCCAGTGGGACGTCGCCTCGCGTGCAAGCGGCGGAAGGGTCATCGAGATCCTCTCGGAGCACACCTGCCAGGGCATGCTGCAGGGATACACGCTCACAGGCCGCACAGGCCTGTTCCCGTCATACGAGGCGTTCCTCGGCATCGTGCACACGATGATGGTGCAGTACAGCAAGTTCGTCAAGATGGCGCACGAGACAACGTGGCGCCAGCCCGTCGGCTCGCTCAACTACCTCGAGACGAGCACCTGGGCGCGCCAGGAACACAATGGGTTCTCGCACCAGAATCCGTCGTTCATCGGTGCGGTGCTGGACCTGAAGCCCGCACTCGCGCGTGTTTATCTCCCGCCTGACGCCAACTGCTTCCTCTCAACAATGGCGCACTGTCTGCGCTCGAAGGACTACATCAACTTGATGGTCGGTAGCAAGCAGCCCACGCCGGTATGGCTCAGCCCCGAGGAAGCTGACAAGGTATCGATCGCAAATATACTTGCGGCCTGCCCTGCTGACACACCCCGTAGCACTGCATCGCCGGCGCGTCGATCTGGAAATTCGCAAGCGTCGACGACGGCATGGACCCGGACGTCGTGCTCGTCGGCATCGGCGTGGAGGTGACGTTCGAGGTGATCGCGGCTGCGGCGCTGCTGCGGAAGCTGGTGCCCGCGCTGCGCGTGCGCGTCGTGAACGTGACGGACCTGATGATCCTCGGGCCGTTCGGCTCGCACCCACACGCGCTGAGCGACGCCTCGTTCGCGTCGCTCTTCACGCGCGACCGCCCGATCCACTTCAACTACCACGGCTACCCCAACGAGCTCAAGGTGTGTGCGCACGTCGGCCCTGCTGTCTGGACGCGTGGCTGACGAGCGGTGGTGCGCAGAGCCTGCTCTTCGGGCGGCAGAACCTCGACCGCATCTCGATCGAGGGCTACCGCGAGGAGGGCACGACGACGTCGCCGTTCTCGATGATGCTGCTGAACCACACGTCGCGGTTCCACGTCGCGACGGCGGCGGTGCGCGGCGCGGCGACGCGGAACGCGCGCGTGGAGGTGGACGCGCACGCGCGGATCAGCGAGATCATGCACCTTGCGCAGAAGAGCAAGGAGTACGTGCGCGAGCACGGCGCGGACCCCGCGGGCACGTTCGACGTCCCGGTGTTCGACTAGACGCGAGTGCTGCAGCGGTGGATGCTTTGTGGTTGTGTAGTTGGTTCGTGTACTTGGAAGATGTAATAATGCAATGTGTATTTTTTCTGGCGCGAGCATATATAATGTCGACTCTATTCGCCCCAACTAGCTGCATGTCGGGCGTCTATCGGTAATTTGCTGGGGTGCGGCCGCGCAGTGAGCAGGCTTCCTCGTTGCACCATGCATCCCTCTCATCGGCTGCCACAGACTACTCACAACGCTTTGGAGACACAAGTACTGTCTCCCATATCATCCTTGTGTATACTCACCACGCCAGCAGCTGCACTTGCTAGAGTCAGGCGGTGCGCCTTATCCCCGACCGAGGTCACATCGTCGCAGTGAGCAGCCATGAGTCCGGCGCAGTTGTCTCTGGCGAACGAGTGAGTGTGCCCGCCGTTGCGCATGTCTCGTTCCTCACCGCGCATCGATGTGTAGGATCCGCCTCGCAGCGCACCGCGCCTTCCGCAGCTTCGTGCCGCCGCAGGACGACCGCATACCCATAACATGGTGGACGCTGCCGAGCGCCGTGGCGTACTGCCTCCCGTGCCTGTTCATGGCATACCTGGTGCGGAGGCGCGACACGCATCTGCTGCGCCTGCTCCTCCTGCCCACCGCCGTCGCGATGGCCGTCCGCTGCGCGTTCCGATATACCCTCGAGGGCCCGGCAGCCCATTCGTACGGATGTCTGCAAGGCGAGGCGTGCCCGTGTTCTCTTGCGCGGTGTTTTCTGACGGCGCGTTCCGCGCAGTGTTCGTCCCTCTCATCAGCATCGCCAAGGCCGTCGACTTCGCCTTCGCCAAAGACGGCAGATTCAAGCTTGGAGAAAAGCGCTTGCGAGCGGTGGGTGAGCCTGCCCCGCCGCCATCTGCCAAGGAAGGCTCAGCGTCCGGGACCGAGCCCGTGCCCGGGCATGCGATCGCGCCTTTCCTGCCCGCATGGCTCGACGACGCGCTGGACGTCCTGCTCAGCCTCCGGGGAATCGGGTGGGACTTCGGCGAGGGCCTCCACGTCCCCCAGAGCACCCGGCCGCAGGCGCGCGGCCCCTTCCTGCGCGCCACCGCGCGCTCCCTCCTGCAGCAATGCCTCCTCTTCGACGCCTGCGACACCCTCGTGAAGGCGGTCCCCGGCGCGGGCGCGCGCGCGGGCGGCTCGATCTTCCTCGCGGCGCTCCCCCCGCTCCCCCGCTACGCCCTCTCCACCGCGCTGCACACGCTCGGCGGGTGCATGATCGCGTGCGCGTTCACGCTCGCGCACGACGGCGCCGCGCTCTCGGCGTCGCGCTCCTCGGGCACGCGCCCGCGGCGTACCCGCCCATGGTCGACCGCCCGTTCGCGGCGTGCTCGCTGCACGCGTTCTGGGCGCGCCGCTGGCACCAGCTGCTGCGCCACGTGTTCCTGACGCTCGGCGCGCCGGCGCGGCTGCTGCTGGGGCGCGTGGGCGGCGCGTTCGTCGCGTCGGGCGTGTTCCACATGGTCGGGCTGCAGAGCGCGGACGCGCGCGTGCTGCTGTTCTTCGCGCTGCAGCCCGTCGGGCTCGCGCTGGAGCGCGCGTGGCGGCGGCTGGCGGGGCGGCGGGTGGGCGGCGGCGCGGGGTGGCTGTGGACTGTGCTGTGGGTCGTGGGGCTCGGGGAGATGGCCGGTATGTGCTTTGCTTTGGTTGGGCTGCGGGCGTGCGGCGCGCTGACTCGGAGGGCGTGTGGCAGTGGACGCGTGGGCGGTGCGGGGGGTCATGGGTGCGCTGTTTGTGCCGGAGGCGGTCAGCCCGATGCGGCGGGTTTTCTTGCCTGCGGTACGGCGCTTTGTGTCTGTGCCGGACGTCTCGGCGTGGCTTGGCGGGGTCGTGGGAGCCCAGCTGGCTGCTGAGGGTGCTGTCGTTGGATGAGTACACGGCCTCTTCTCTTTGCTGGGAGGTGTTTATGTGTTGGCTGTCGCGACCGTTGGATATGGACAGGGCGGTCCCGGCTGCATCGAGAGCAGTAGTAAATGTCTATGGTAAATGGCACATTTTCCGTTCGCCGTATGCCCTCTCTGAACGAATCAACTTGTGCAGGAGCCACGATATGTTGCATCGTTAGAACTCTACAGTTTTGTCCGTGGACTTCGGTCCTCCAAGGACCGAACGCATCATTCCCGAACGCACGCTGTGTTACCCCAATGTGAGGTCGATGCTCACATCCCGGGGATGTCTTTACGTGTTCACAGCAAGATAAGTGTATATGCACAAGCGTCGATTTTCGGGGTGCAGAAGTTTCCTTGGCATATGACGGGGAAGACTGAGACTTGCTTCAAGCGCGAGAGAGTCCAGTACTTGAGTAACTCTTCCGTCATTTCGACAGCGCCCAATTGCAAGCCTTCTGCCTTGTCCAATAAGTAGTCTGGTGGGTCCGGGTACCGTGGGAACTTACAGGCACACCGATGGCCATGAGCCTAACGATGTCTCACTTAGTGGATTCCATACTGCTGATCTCATCATCTTATACTCACAGCAGCGACCTCGCAAAGCGGCACAAGTATCGTCAGTTCTCCTAGTATCCCAGATTACATTTCCCCCGACTCATCGCCACCACTACGTCCAAGTGCCAACAATATGTCGTCTCCAAGAGTATGGCTTAGTAAGCTGTTTGTCTTGATCGCACATTGAAAGTAACATTTACACAATAGTCCTCTTCTGCAGTCACTGGCATCTCGTCTGGCCTTGGAAGGGCCTTGGCCGAATACGTCCTATCCCAGGGCGAAATCCTGGTTGGAACAGTGCGGAAACCCGAGGTGGTCTCAGATCTCACCGCGCAGTACGACACGGGCAAGCTCCTCGTGGTCACAGTCGACGTGACCAAGCGAGAGCAGGTCGTTGATGCCTTCTCGGCTGCACAGAAAGCATTTGGCAGGATCGACGTGGTGTACAACAATGCGGGAGTGTGCATCCTCAGCGAGATAGAAGGGACGCCCGAAGACAAGGCGCGGTACATTTTTGACGTGAACTTCTTCGGTGCGGCGTCCGTCACGATGGAGGCAGTGCGAGTCTTCCGCGAGGTGAATATGCCTCAGGGAGGTCGGCTTCTTCAGGCGTCTTCGGCGGCCGGTATAGTAGCTTTCCCGGGCGTGGGATACTATGCTGCTACGTGAGTGCAGTAGATATGTTTTGGTGAATAGCATGTCTCACCGCACATATTTGGCCTTCAGAAAAAGCGGTAAGTACTTCCAAGTGAATCACAAAGAAGTGTTGTCTATGATGTTATGACTATGATAGCACTGGAGGCTTTGTCAGAGGCCCTCGCTATGGAGCTTGATCCCGCTTGGAACGTCAAGGTGGGCTGTTCAGCATAGTAGTCTCGGGATGCTCTAACTGAACATGCTGCACTAGATCACACTCCTAGAGATGACTATTTTCCTGACAAAAATACAATACGAGAACGCAATAGTCATTCCGAAGCATCCCGCGTACCATGAGGGTACCGTGACAGCTGGAATGCGCCCTGCACAAGAGGAACGCATTATAGGAGCTGGAATAGCAGTTGGAAACCTCAGCAAGTTCTGCGAACATGTTTACGCGGTGTCGTCCGATGCCGATCCCCCGCTTCGACTGCCACTGGGACAAGCAGCCATTGTCAGAACCCAGAACAAGATTCTGTCTGGACAAGAAACTCTCGAGAAGGCCAAGCCTTACCAAGTCGATATCGACAACTTGTAGAAGGCTGCAGGATACGTGCAGGCATGGCTCATGTGGCAAGTGGAGAGACCCGTGCAGGTTTCAATGGTGGAATGTTGACAGAAATTCCTCGTCAGGGAATCGTACAGTGTATGTTGTATATTACAATCGTCGAGAATCCCAGGGAGCTATACGGTTTGAGATAAAATTCACATCTAGAATCAGCGAAAACTCCAGGATACAAAGACGCGCCTTCGTACCGTTTACACTATGTCAATGTTCTCGTTCCATGCCTTAGCAATCTCGTGTATCTGTTTCAACGAATCGCTTTTGATTTGATAGGCATCCATAGCGGCCCGTCCTAGTGGCAGTCGGAGGGGAAGGTCTGGAGTAGAAGCCGCCTTGTATACACGTTCACACATCACGTCTACTTTACTGAAGGTGTATGGGACGGTGCCAGCTTTGAGCACAGCACGGAACATGTGGGGTAGGGTGCCTTCTCCGTATGCAGGGTGAGGCGGTGCGAACACGAGGTTCTTGCTTAATCCGTCGGTTTGGAAGACACCAGGCTCTAGGATCGTCACCTGTGATGTGATACCTGAGCATGGCTTCCCGTCCAATTTATGCATGACAGGGCATGGCAATTACCTTGATGTTCCAGTCAGGATGCAATTCAGCAGCCATTGCCTCCGATATGCCTTCGAGCGCTATCCATTACACGACCGTCAAGCATGGCCCACCCTCGTATTTTGATCGGCTTACCGAATTTGCTGGAAGACGAATGAATTATATGTCTATGCCGAACTGTGATATTGGAATCGACAAATACCTCGCAGTATAAAAACCCACACACGGGATAGCTTGTATTCCCGAGGCAGAGGACATTTGCAAGAGTCTCCCTCCGGACGGCTTGTTGACATCACGGAAGAACCTCACGGCCTCCTGGCTGACATGCACGGCACCCCAAAAGTTCACGTCAAAAATGCCGCGCGCCAAGTCATCTGGAACGCCCTCAACTTCCCCGTTCAGGCCGTACCCAGCGTTGTTGTACACAACATCAATGCGACCATATACCTCTTGGGCCTTCGCGAACGCCGCAACAATCTCGTCGCGAGAGGTGACGTCCAGCTTGAGCACAAGAAGCCGATCGCTGCCGTACTTCTCAGTTAAATCGGCAAGCATCTCCGGTTTGCGCAGTGTGGCGACTACTATGTCACCCTTGGCCAAGACGCATTCTGTCTGAGCTCGCCCAAAACCAGACGAAGCGCCTGTGACTGATCATGGACGATTAGAATGCTGTGCCCAACTGAAGAAGGGCTTGCTTACCAAACCAGATTTTCTGAGAGGACATCACGGCGCGCGGTTCGCGAGGGTTGTCCAATTCAATCCTGCGGGGTTGTGAAGAGGTGGGGGAAGAGTTATAACTAGGCTTAAATACTTAGCGATATCGATTCCGCCAGAAGTCCATGACAGCGTGCGCATGACGTCCTAGCCATCCCGGCAGCACTGCAGCACTTTCTCATCCTCAGGCTTTCGAGAACAGCCAAGGCATGTGATCGTGCACACATCCCGAAACATCAGATACCGATTGAGTGAGTCGCAGAGGTGCTGTAATTTGTGCACGCATGATTGTTAAACACTGCTAAGCCACAGTATAGGATACCTTATACGTACGAGCACTATCGGTGGGCAAGTGCCGTTCACTAGCTGTGAAAATATCAGTAAGTTCAAGTTCCAGACTACGCACAAATGAATATTCGGCCCAGATGCCCACACACCACGATCCTCTTGGAGACATTTGAAACAATGTGTGCAGGCGCAGTCAACAATCGTGACGCGGAGAGCCGGATCTCAGAAATTGAGAGCGCAAACAGATGCTGCATCATTTGTCAGTCTCAACATGTTCTAAGTTGACCCCGAATTCACTCGTTGGCGGAGTCACTGCGAGAGAGTGCGTGATTCAGGTCTAGAAACTGCCGGTGCTGTAGGCATATCAGATTTTGTGTATGACCTTCATTTCAGACATACTCCTACATAATCGTGTGCATGCGGAGGACGCACCGGTGACGCGAGAACGCGGCCGCAGTATCCATTTCCCTGCGTTTGCGTACAGGAATCAGACACCTGCAGAAGATCACCTGTTCAGACTACTTACATTGAGAACGGGATTTTTATCATGAGCCCTTTCATGGAAGATCTCCGTCGGATAACTTTGTTGGATCGATGCACGCATTGATAGGAATACCACACGGCGCAAGGGTCTTTCTGCACGCAGAAAGCGTGCTGCTTCCAACAGATGCATGGAGCATCGGCATTACATGGTCAGACACCTACGGCAAGCACAGCAATGTCGATGTTCCGCATGAAAATAGAGACTTAAATACCAGGGGCAGACAGACAAGCATAGATCCAACCTCCTGTCCTGTTCTCCCTTCGTATGCAAAGCATGCACGGTACAATGTCTGAGAGAAACCTCATTGCGTACGATTCTGGTCAATCGTTATTAATGCGTTGTATATTCATAAAACCACTGCTCACAGGGTGATGGGCCCGGCTGGCTCTGGAAAAACTACAGTCAGGAGTTCGCGATGTGACTGCTATCCCTAGCTCTGACTATATCTCTTGGCAGTTCATAAATCTAGTCAGCGGAGCCAACCTTCGGATCGGCCCGGGAATGGAGGTGGGCACGAACGAGATAGACCGAGCGTACTTCGAACTGGGAGGTCAGCCGGTTACCCTCATCGACACCCCAGGCTTCGACGATACGGACCAAACGCAGACAGATGTGTTGAGGGAACTAGCTGCATTTCTCAATAAATCGTCAGTGAAATTATCCTCGCAGCCTGTGAATGAACAACTCATGTTTCGCATGCAGATACGAATCCGGCAAGAAGCTCGCCGGCGTGATCTATATACACCGCATCTCCGACGTCCGTACAGACGGGATTGCTAGCGACAATCTCCGTCTCTTCCGCAATATCTGTGGCAGCAACTCCATGCGTAACGTTGTCGTCGTCGCCAACATGTGGGGGGACATCACGAAGGGTGCTGCGGCAGAACAGGAGAGGGAGCTCAAGAAGAATCCCAAGTTCTTTAAGGGCGCCATACGCCTCGGCGCCCAGATCATACGTGGCGATAACACCCTTGACTCTGCACGAGCCATTGTGTGGTCTTTGGTCGGGAACCAGCCTGGGCTCCTCCTGTATCAGGATAATCTTTCCAAGAGGTGCAAGGCCCTCGAGGAGACCTCTGCAGGTATGAACCTGAGGAGCGATCAGGAGGAGACGAGGCATAGGAAGCAGATGGAGTTGCTGCGAGACCAGTTCCAGCTGATAGCGGCGAGGAGGGATGAAGCTCACGCGGACGAGCTAGCGACAATGAGACGCGAGCAAAAGGAGACGCTGAGCATCGTGGAGGAGGTGCACAAGGCGAAGATCGCAGCGTTGGAGGAAGAGTGGGAGGAACTGGATGAGGAGGAGTCTGTGAGGGGCGACCAGCGCGGGACATGGTTGAGGTACCGGCACACCGGAAGGCGCATAAGACTACCACTACAGGAGACCCAGCGGAACACCAGGGAGGTACAACTCAAGCAAAACATGCTTGATCAGCTAGCCTATAAATATCGCGAAGATATGCAGCAGCTGCGAGAGGCTATGCAACAGATGCGACAGGAGACACAAGACTTTGAGGCCACCGTGAAGAACATCGTAACCGGGCGCGATCCGGCGTTCACCGAGCGGAACAGGCACCCAGGTGCTAGAACACAGGCGAGGGACGAACTCAGACCAAGACAGATGAATCCCCGACGGGCTCGCCGATGACTATTTCGACGGTTTCTGGTAAGAGCAGACGGGTGTTGCGGTATACAAGAGGCGATGACAACCCCGTTGTCGACTTTGGACTGTATATGATATATGATGGATCTATTATCTAGGTGGTGTAGTAACGAACTTAGTGAATATCGTACCGTAGTCCTTTGTATTTTGCGTATTCTGCTTGATGTAGTTGATCTGCCACTCAGCCTATAAACATCAGCGATGTTAGAGTGCACAGTTGTTCGATGATTGGCGTACTTGGAGTCGTCCTGCGGTATTTCCGCTTTAGTCTGAGACATCGTTTTCAATCTATTCGCTCACCTTGGTCGGTGGATCCAAAGCTGTGAGTGGGCGCATTGACATCGTAGTTTCGCATGTGGTCATCAAGGAGATATGCTTATGGCAGTGGCGGTCGTAGTTTGTCTACGTATACCGAGGCACCCCAACGTGATGAGAATCGAATACCTGTAACTTGAGTGGTAAGTAGTGATGTAGAGTGTTGGATTGAACATGACTTCAGATGAATTTTTCTCCCAACATGACTTCTGCATCTGATGAAATTGGAGTAAGAACTGAGGGCAGAAGAAACCGCAGTCAATTAAATCATACGCGAAATCCTCAGGGCGTTCGCGAACATATCCCTGTCGCTACATTTCAGTCGAACATACTTACCTAGACCGACCGTGGTGGCATTGACCGCCAGTCTTGCAGGGCGGCGACGATATTATATTGAATGCGAGTCCGCCATAGAGCATACAGTCAAATATAGAGACTGTCCCCGACTCCGTTCTAGGAGGAGGGTCTTGTCAGCTGCGAATGCAATGCAGACGGGCCAAATTTTCCCCAGCCCCGTGATCTCACTGATCCCGTGATGTTGCCACGCTGCTCGACAACTTCAACGTTGTCGCTGCGACGTTTCGCTGTATGTAGCGTACCTCGTGTTTCGATCTGCGTGCCTCTCTCTATCTACGGAAGTACTGTCTATCCTTGCAGACGTCGTTCGTCGGGCGCCCTCAAGAGACTCTTTTACTGTGCGCCGCTCTGCGCGCGATTGGATTTCTCGTGCTCGCCTAACAACTCGCGTTCGCTTTCTTCTGCGTGCTGCTGTCGTCGTCCGTCCCCGACTCCGTTCTAGGCGGAGGGTCTTGTCAGCCGCGAATGAAGCACAGACTGGCCAAATTTTTCCCCAGCCCCGTGATCTCGCACCGCTGCTCGACAACTTGAACGTTGTCGCTGCGACATTTTGAAAGTTTCGCTACAGCATACCTCGCGTTCGTTCTGCGTGCTCTATCTACGGACTGTCCATTCTCGCAGACGTCGTTCGTCGGGTGCCCTCCCGAGACTCTCGTACTGTGCACCGCACTGCGCGATATTGTATTTCTCGTACGACCTCGGGCTCGCCTAACAACTGTCGCGTTCACTTTCTTCTGTGTGCTGCTGTCGTCGTCTGTCCGGCGCCGTCGCGTGAGTGTCGTACTGTGCGCTGTTGATTTCTTCGCCCTCGGGCTCACGTCACAACTGTCTCCACAACTTGTCGTGATTCTTGTGCACAGTCGTCTCCGAGTACAATATTGTTTGTATCTCACTGGCATGGCATATCGTCCTCTATGCTCTCCCTGACGCTCGGCATCACCCCTCTGTGCGCCTCCGTTCACGTTCGAGGGCAACATCGTCATGATTGAGTGCTCCTTGCGCCGCAAGAAGCAGCTGCTCGACTGTGTAGCACCATAAGAGACTCACTGCACATGGTATGCCTTTCTTAACATTGAAAATACCTTTGTTCTGTACAAGTGATGGACATGGTGTTGTGTATGCTTATGATCATGTCCTGTCATGTCTTGGTCAATAGCTGCGAAATTAAATCGAGTCGGGGACTGGTGCTTGCGCCGCTACGATTGAGGCAACGTTAGTGACGTTCATGAGCAGGCGGCCGCGTCGACGCCATGTCAATGCATGTGACCTGGGATTCTTGAACGCTAGCCGAACGCCGTCCTGCGCTCAACTTCCATTGCCGCCGCCGTTCTTTCTCATACTTCCCGACACTCCCAGCTGTTCGTCCGACTGAGTGGTCAGTTTTATTTCCTCATAAGTACTATACTAAAGGGTCGTATGTGGCTGAGCATATTCACACCGCAGAGAAAATACGTTCGGGAAGACCATATCCTCCAAGCAGTACTTGAGCCTTCCGGAAAGATCTGCCAACGAATAGTTCGCGTCTTGTGCCATACGTGCGTGGAGAACACTGTGGATATTCTCGTTTTCTTTGGCTGATTCATTCAAACGGTACCTTGCAGGAGGTATACTCGGAATTGCCGAGAATGTCTGTCTTAGGATACAATGTGTCTCAGCATGACTTCAATGCTCAGCGCCATCCATCCTCTTCTCCAATTATGCACCGTGCAGCCATACCAGGTTCTACCACAGGCGCTCCAACACCTTTCAAGGCACCGGCACACAAGCATGCCCATCACTTGCACTCCATTCCACCCCGTGAAAAGTCTACCAGGACACTGATCATCGACCATCTGCTCTGGGTGCATGCTCGTACACGATTTGCTCAGGCTCGCGCGGAGCTTGGCATGACAGACCGCACAGGTGGCCCTTCATCCGCCAACTACGCACATAGAGAGCGGCCTGAGAACTACGAGGAGGACGAGGAGGTTATTAGCGAGGGGGAGGATGTGGTCACGCTCACTGCGAGAGCAGGTGGCCCAGGACACCCACACAGCGACGAAGAAGACGAACGGCTCGATATGCAGGATCTTGGCCTCGCGCGGAGCCTCAGGCAGCGTGCGGAGAGCGTGGAAAAAGTAGCCACGTCCATGCTGGATCAACCTCCTTCTGTCCCTCCCATCCATCCGGACGACCTCTTGGACGCTCCGACGTCTCCTCCTTTGCGGCCCCAGTCTATGCCCAAACAACACGTGCTCCCCAACGGTGTCAGACTGCGTCTCGCGCTCGCGACTGTAGTCAACGATTTGTTCTCTCGTCGTGCCCCAAGCCCTCCCAGCCGTAACGCCATTGTCCGTCCTGCCTCTGGCACACTCCTCCCGCCTGCGCTCATCCCCCTCTTCGCAATATCGTCCACACCTCCTCCTTCGCACCACGAGCCCTCCCCGTCTCGCCACGCCTTCGCCACCGACTACATTCGTTCCCTCTACTCCATCGGCGCAGACCCCGACACACAAAATTCACCCCCGTCCCTGCGCTGCCCGCGGCATCTGCACATGGGCTGTGAGATCTGTGTGGAGGCAAAGTCGCACTCCTCTAGCCGCGGCAGCGCAACGCGCGGGCGGAGCTCTGGCCGCGCAGGATCGACTTCGGGAAGTAGCCCAGGCGAGGGTGGCTCGGGCGGGAACCACCACACGAACGCACTCGTCGGCGGTGTCACGGGCTGGCAGGATGGGAGCGGGATCGGGTCAGGGCTCGCGCGGCCCGGGCAGCGCGGAACGGTGTTAAGGCGCCCGTCGGACGCGCGGGCGCCTGCGGGTCCGCACGCGCTTGCGGAAGGCGCGGGGCCAGCGATGAGCAACACGAAGCTGGCGGAGCTGATTGTGCGGTTCATGCGCCTGAGTGCACTTGTAGCGATGGAGCTCGGGCGGGAGGCGACCGAGGACCGCGCGTCGGTGGACGGCGGGGAGAGGCGGGACGAGACGGCAGCTGCGGCGGGCCCGTCTGGCTCGCATAATGCTGGGGCGCGCCCTGATATGCCGTCGCCGCAGACGTCTCCGCGTGCGCTGACGCATCGGCATCTGGCGGAGACGGGTATGTATTATAATGCGCTGCGCCCAACGCGCGAATGGTACTTTCTCATGGCGGGCTTGCTCACACGCGCGGTGTTTGAGGGCTACATGACCGCGGGCTGGCGGGGCATTGAGCCGCTGGAAGTACTACTTGGTGTCGGGCTGGGCATTTCACAAGGGCAAGGAAGGGAGCAGAATAGGGAGGGTGGGCATCCGAGCTCTGCCTCGAAGGACGCGGCGGGCGACATCGATGATCTGGATGACGACTTCAGTCGATTCGATCCAGACGACCTGCCCAACCTCGACGATTCTGCTAAAGTATTGTTCCCGTCATTGCGCGACGCCGGCTCCGGTCCTGGCGGTACGACATTTTACCGGAGAGAGGGTGCGGAGCGGGAGTACGAAGTAGAAATGAATGAGCGGTTGTCGAGGGTGAGTTTATCGTCTCCTGCTGCTTCAACTCCGGATGCTGATGCCATAATTTAGTTCTATGACGTGCCGAGGTCAACGCCGGACCTGGCCACCCACATGGAGGATCTTGCGTGGCAATTTCCAGCCGAGGTCGTCGAACGCGCAGCAGTCAGATTCTGCGAGGCGGTCGCAAGATGGAGAGGAAAGCCAGAACTTGAAACTGTGAGCATATGAATATATTATGCGCCACAGCACATTGAAGAAATATTTGACAGTATAAAAAGGCTGAATGGGTCTTCGGCCGCAAGGAGCGTCGGACGAGCGGTGGCACAGCAATGTCTATAGATGCACTCGTGCATTCGAACCCGACCAGTCCCTCCAACGACACGTCTACACCAGTATCGGAAGGCCAGACCCCTGGAAGACCAGTCCCGGCCGAGTCCAAGTCGCGCAGACATTCGATTGATCGATTCTTTTCGCTTCCTCCGTCCTTGGCAATGCAAGGAAGGAAGAGACGCCGTTCCGAAACCGATCGCGCAGACGAAGGTCGGAGGCCACAGAGCCAGATATTTGCATGATTGGAGAACCGTCAAGTCCTGTTCTGCATTGGAAGGCCGCATTCTATCATTATTGAGAGGTGTAAGTTCGTTTTCTACATCTGTAGGGCCAAATTTGAACGTCAAGAAGTTCCAGATACTGTACCATTATATTATCATCCACTCGGTTTAGTCGCTCTCGTGTCGATGCTTTGATCGTAACGTTGCTATCGCATGCAGCTGGGCGTTTCTGCCACACTGACAACCTCTGTGTAAAGGTGTTTGAAGTTTTGTCTACTGTTTCTCTGTATTGACAGGCCAAGTTCTTGTGGGACGGGTTTCAATGATCAGATTAGAGTTCTTCGAGGCAAATCGGTTCTGATCTTACTGAGCGTGGTGACGTCGCACCGAACACAATCATGCGAAGTCGGTTGAGGAGCGTGGCAGGTATGAAGTTTTGCGTTATCTGTGGTCGGCATCTGATGGCTTCCTCATACGATCGTACAGAAACAGTGCTACAATATTGCAACGGCCCCGAACCACCAACTATTTGAGTACATATCGAGCTGAATAATTTTAGTAGGAACGTGATTCAACTCCCCGGAATCACGTCTGAAAAAGTGTTCTGAACGTCTAACCAGCGAGGGAAATACATGTCGCTCTGTGTGTTGCCTATACCAGGCCGTCACACCACACTGCGCCAAGGTCAGCTTAATTTGCGGCACGCATATAAAATAATGCTTACCTTTGACTGAATAAGAAGACCCTGACGACGTTCCTCACGAGCGCAAATATCGACGGCGGGTCCACTGGAGTGCGCCTCGCTTGTGCCTCCACGTCTGGTCGTGGTCGCGATTGCACTTCTCTCCGTGCGTCTTCCGCCTTCCGATCTTCTAGCGCTTTGCGCGCCTCCTCTGCTCTCCGTTCCTCTGTCTTTCTTCGTCTCTCCGCAGCCACTTTCTCCTCGACTTCTGTCTTCGCCTCTGCCTCCTTCCTCTCCCTCTCCTTCGCCTCCCTAAGCGCCACCATTTCCTGCTGCGCCTTCGCTTCCTTCGCTCGGGTTTCCTTCTCTAATGCTTCGATCTTGTTCCTCAACTCCTCTAGTCGCTTTTCATGTTCTTGTTTCACCGTCTGTGAAGCTTCTTCCCGTCGAGCGGCTTCCCTCCGAATCTCCTCCTGGCGTGCTTCTTCCTTACGTGCTTCTTCTCTGCGTTCCTCCGCCCACCGCGCCTCCTCTCTTCGTACCTCGTTCTGTCGTTCTGCCTCTCGTCGTGCCGCTTCCTGTCGAGCCGCCTCTTCGCGTCGTGCCTCTGCCTGCAATCGAGCCTCCACTTCGAGACGTGCTTCCGCTTCACGACGTGCCTGCGTTTCCTCCTGCTCCTTCCTCGCCTTTTCCTGCCATTCTACGGCTTCCTGTTCCATCGTCTTGATCTTCTCTTTCATCTCCTGGAATCGGTTGTCGTGCTGCTGCTTCAGAGTTAGGATCTCTATCTCCCTCTGCGCAGCTTCTTGTCGCAACTGCTCCTGGAGCGCCTCTGCTTCTCTTCGCGCCTGCTCACGTCGTTCTGCCTCTTGACGAGCTTCTTCCCTCCGCGCCTCCTCCTGTCGTTGTATCTCTTCACTCCGCTGCTCCTCTGCTCTCCTGCGTTCCTCCGCCTCCTTTTGTGCTTCCGCTTCTCTCCGCGCATGTGCTTCGGCCAACTGCCGCACCTGCAACTGTGCCTGCTCTTCCTTCGCCCGAGCGTCCTGCTCCACTGCTTCGATCCGTTCCTTCATCCCCGACAACTTCGCTTCGTAGTCCCGCTTGGCAGCCTCCATCTCCGCCTCTCTGCGAGCGATCGCGTCGAGCAGATACGTCATCTTCGCTTGATGTTCTTCCCTGTCCTTCTCCGTGATCTCCACCTTTTCGCGCTCAATGTTCGTCAGCTTGTCTTGAAGCCTCGCGCAAGTGGCCTTGATGTCGCCTAGCTCCTGCGCATATGCCGCGTCCTTCCTAGCCGAGATCTCTCTGAACTCCTCCCGCAGCTCCTGCAACTCCGCCTGATGCCGCTTCTCCGCCATCTCGAGCTCGACCTGTAGTTCTACGCCAGCTGAGGTCTGCGGAAGTGTCTTGTGTTCGTCGACGAGCTCGCGCTGCATCTGGAGGACCTTGGGAAGGTTGCCCATCAAGGAGCGTAGGATAGTGTGGGCGGACTCGATGGTGTTGTAGTTGCGGACAAGGCGTGCGCCATTGTCGACTGCGTCTTTGAAGAAGAGAGGCTTGGTCGCCAGCTCGTTCTCCCTGCTGTTGCCGACATCCGCGGTGACCCCGTCCCACATGTTGGTGACGATTACGACGTTCTTCATGGCGTCGTCACCACAGATCTTGCGAAAGAGCCGGAAGTTCTCGCGGGCGATGCCGCTCATGCGGAAGTCGGAAATGCGGTGGAAATAGATGACTCCGGCAGCTTCCTGCCGGACTCGTACTGTGAATGGTAAGTCAGATACATCTGTGCGGAGGAATTGGATTTACTTACGATTGCTTGAGGAAGGCCACTACTTCTTTCAGGATGTCGGCCTGGGTCCTCTGCGTGTCGTCGAAACCGGGAGTATCGATGAGAGTAATCAACTGCCCTCCAAGCTCGAATTGCGCCAGTTCGATCTCGCTCGTGCATGACTCCAGGCCATACCCGACTCGCAACTTGGATCCACTGACGAGATTTATAAACTGGGGACACTGTAGCTTGCGTGTTCATCGCGTTCCTGGTAGAGCCCTGACCGTAGTTTTCCCCGAACCAGTCGGGCCCATTACTCTGTGGATGTCGGTCAGTTAAAATCAACGAAGGTGTCGCACAACGGTAGGCGTACGCGATGAGTTTGCTGTCGGCCATCGTGCTTCCGCAGGATTGGTCTCAACAAGGTGACAAGTTGGGAAGCGGAATTGAAGGTTTGGATCGTATTCCACTCGCTTGACCCCGTATAAGTATGCTCAAGATGAGGGCTGAGGTGTGTGGCTTCCGTGCGGCCACGTCGTTCACTCACTCCATACGGAAACTCTCTTTTGTGACAGGTGGACGGCCCCCACATTACTCTCGTCACAACCATGCGTCAGAGTGTATCAATCTCTCGTGGCACGGCGTTGGCGTTGTTGGCATGCACGCGACGTCTCGGTCGCTCCTTTCGACCTTCGCCCGACCCGCCCGCCCGCAGTGCCAAGTCTTCGGGAGGAAGCTACGTACGCTGACTGCATGCCACAACGCAGGACCTTGTCGGTGCAGTGCAAATCATGATCCGCCTATGTGCCGCCGTTCCGAATCCTCGAGGTTCGAGAACCTATCACTCTCATCACACGCCCTTTGCGTCGTTGAGCTCTGCGCATACGCACGGACGGCGCGATTGATCACTGCCTCGCATGAAGGCTGTTCGGATTGCCCCACTTGTCTAGGTAAATGGCATGCCCTCCGTGTAGCGAAGCCCCGTAAAGGCGTGTTAGCAGCTGCAGGCCGGAATGTGTCGAGTACATGGTGGCATCCTACTATGTTTGATGTAAGTCTTCGCGCAGCTTTCCCAAGCAAACGCTGACCAAATCATCCAGCCGGTGACAATGAGCAAAAAGCATGGTCGTGGATTGCATTCAAGTTACCGGGACAGCGATGGGCACCTTGACGGCACGGACAAGTCTGGGCGCTGTCCCGCATACTTAAGTCGCGAGGTCTTATCACAGTCACCAACAGTTGCTGGCTCGTCCTCCATTACTTAACCTTCACTATCCACAATCATTATGCCAGTAGTCTTCAGGAGAACCAGTCAACGTCTAAAGCCGGCGACCATCGCGTATGTGCCCTTCCGCGTGGATCCTTGGTGTCCACTCATACGTAGTTTGCAGTATCATGGGCCCAACCGGTGTAGGCAAGACGTCTGTAAGGAAACCTCGAAACCTCCGCACGCTGTAATCCTCACCTGGGGGTCTCCAGTTCATCAATCTCGCTAGCGGGTCTCAGTTCGACGTCGGAATGACGTTGGAGTCGTCCACTAGTGGAGTCCAGCTGTCTCGCCCCTTCCCTCTCGAGGGCTACAGTATCACATTGATCGACACGCCTGGATTCGATGACACGACGAAGAGCGACGCGGAGATCTGGCGACGGTCACCCGGTTCCTGGCATCCGAGTAAGTGTGCCGTGTGCTCCTGCCGTGGGCCAACCAAACCTCATGGCCTGCAGGTACGAGAAGGGGCAGATGCTGAACGGGATCATCTACCTGCACCGCATCTCGGACAACAGAGTCGGCGGGACCGCGATGCGCAACTTCAACTTCTTCCGCGATCTCTGCGGCCCTGACGCGCTGCAAAACAGCATCGTCGTCTCGAACATGTGGGGAGAGGTCGCGCCCGACGTCGGTGCCGCGCGCGAGAAGGAGCTCGTCACCAAGGACATATTCTTCAAGCCTGCGCTGGACGCGGGCGCGGAGACATTCCGCCACGACGATACCGTCGGGTGCGCACACCTGATCCTGCGTAAGCTCGCGGAGAAGACGCCGCGGCCCTTGCTCGTGCAGCAGGAGATGGTCGACAAGCGAATGAACGTCGCCGAGACGGCCGCGGGACTCGCGCTGTTGGGGGCCCTTGCCGAGCAGGAGCGCAAGCACCTGGCGCAGCTGCGGGAGCTGGAGAGTGAGATTGACGAGGCGATCAGGGAGCAGGACGAGGAGGACCAGCGGGAGCTGGAGGCTGCTCGGAAGAGGATCTTGGAAGAGTTGGAGCGGAACAGGGCCGAGCGTCGGAGTATTCTCGAAGAACAGCAGACACTACCTTTAGGTCAGGCCGCAGCAGCCACGTCTCCGGCCAGTGATGATAATCCCTGGTGGAGGAGAATTTGGACTTCAATTGTAGCGTTCTTGCGGAGGCTGGTTCGCTGGTGATGTCGACAATGCAATGTATCACTAAGAATGTGGCGATGCTCACGGTGAACTCATGTTCGGCGAAACCCCCATACGATTGGCTAGACTACAAGTCATTCTTCACCGGCATGTGAGAGTAGTAATGTACATACACACTGTGTGCATAGCAGGTCAATGACATAAAATATACAGATTGCGAATGGCCAAGTGTTTCGTACTGGGGGGATGGTTGAAGTTGAGCAGAGCATACGGCACCAGGATAGCAAAGGTGAACGGATAATGACAAGGAAGCTAAGGATCTGAGCAGGGGAGGATGAGAGGACGAGGACGAGGATGAGGACGAGGAAGGGTCAAGGCAAGGGCAAGACCAGACATCACGCCCACGTGGTGTCGGCCCACCACCGTTGCTCGGCGCCTCGCACCTTCCACTCCGCAACGCCCCTGGTCGACGCGACGTACACGCACGTTCCAGACGGGTCGAAACACACGCCCGCGAGGTCCTGGTCGACATCAGGGATGACATCGGCCTGCAAGGCTCTCCGGTGCCTGCGCGACGCCCCCGGCGTCTGCCGAGCGATGTACGGCCCGGAGCTCTCACGGCGCACCAGAAGGGACGGCCGCGGGGCTCGCAGCATGTCGAGCGAGCGCGACATGGGGGGCGCGGCGGAAACAGGCGACGGCGCGCGCGAGGGCGTGTGTGACGAGAAGCAGTCTGATTCCAGCTCGTCCACGTCCATCTCGCCCTCGCCTGCCTCCTCGAGGTGCTCCCACCCCGCACCGTCCTCGCGCACCCATTCGCGGTCCACCGACTCTGTCCTGCGCGTTTGGAGGCCGTGCCGCCCGAGTAGGCGCCGCACATCGTCCTCGACTTCACGGTCGCCGAGTGGAGGGATGACTACGATGCTGTCCGCCTCGTCCTCCGCCAGGTCTTCCCTGCTGAGCACCCGCCGGCTAGGGCGAGGCCGCCATCGCGGACTGAGATCAGGTATCCGGAACGTATCTTCCAAAGCACCACTGAAGAGGACGATTCGTGGTGGTGGGAGAGGGAGAGCTTCCGTCGACATGGCGGCGGCAGCCAGGCTGCCAGTACGAGGAGGCGAAACCGACCGGGGTCGGGGCTGTGGCGACGGCAACGCATACGCCTCGAAGTTCGGGACGCGCACGATCTCTTCCTGATCGAAGGTGCGAGCATCTACGAAGTGCACTTGGGATGTGTGCTGGATGCAGATGATTAGCGTCTGAACCTGAGCAGCGGGCGAGATGCACGTACCTCCGTGAAGGTCATTACCTCGCGACCCACCCCGGCTGGGCTGAACTTGACTGTCCTTACACCCCACCCAGGCGCCCGTCCATGCCCGTTCGCCCAGTCCCAAGGAGCATCGTTCAGCCACCCGCTCGCGCCGCCATTTCCGCCCGACGCAGTCGACCTGCTCTTGTCAGTCTCAAAAACCTTGAGCGGCTTCGTGCTGCGCACGTCCCAAACGACCACCGCGCCCTCCTGCGATGTGACGGCAAACTTCGAGCCATCGCTGGAGAACGCGGTAGAAAACGACGCTGGAACACAAGACGAGTTGGACCAGAACGTGTGGTGTGGGCTGTAATCGATGTACTGCGACAGCGACAGCATGGCGATGGGCGAAAACGAGATGCGGGCGCCGCCCGTGATGCGGTAGAGGAAGACGTCGGGGGAGTCGCCCACGCAAAGCAGCGTACGCCCGTCGGGGGATATGGAAGCTGCGGGGATGTGAGCATCCATGTCTTGCAGCGCGCATACGACGACAGTACGTACAGTGGTTCACGGGCACATTCAGCCGCAGCTGGCCGGCACTGTCGATCCGCGGCGCGTCGTTGCTCCCCGAATAGCTGCGCACGGCGATGTCGAAGAACTTGACCGTTCTGTCGTTGTTGCTCACCACTACGCGTGGCTCTGCGCTGCTCTCGTGGGAGCCAGTCAGGCTCAACGACGTGAGCAACACGGAGTTGTTGATTGAGGAGCCAAAGTCCATGTTGTATCTTGTCTCCCATTGCTGGCGACCGAATCCCCTGGATGGAAAGCGATGGCGCCCATCGTCTCGGGATGAGCAAGCCGATGAGTAGCATGAAAGATGCAGCTCGGCCTCCTGGCCGCCTGCTGCGACAATTGTGTCGTCCGTATTCGGGACAGTGAGGGAGGACAGAGAATTTGGGACAAATGACAGATTTGCGATCTGGCGTGGCATCTGGTGCGGGCATCAGCTGTTAGCCAGATGACACCGCACTACAACTGAGTTGAATTACCGTATTGGATGCGACGAGATCGTGTTCGACGATACTGCGGTCATGCGGATAAGCAACGATGCCCTTTTCATGGGGGCAGATGAGAACGTCGCGTAATTGTCTGTATGATTCCATGTACAAGGTGAGCATGTCGCTTGCGTTACAAGAGAAATATTCAAAAGTGCTTCGGTCGGCCTCGTCAAGATGATCCGGTATGTTGGGTTCCCAATCCAAGATGCTCATGATCGTGCCCCGGGTGAAACATCCAGTGCCTGGCTGCACTTCAATATGCCATAACGCAAATTCCTGCCTCGGTCGCCGGTACGTCCAAACAAAGCACTACGCAGCATTCTGGCAGTAGCGGGCGGTCGACTCCGCCATCGGCCCACACAGGACGAGCCAGCACGCCCATACATTACAACATGCCGAACCGCACCTGCGTCGGGGCCGTTCCTGCGAGCCTGAACCGCGGCCAAGGGCGTGCAGACGCGCAAGCCAGCCACCATCACCGCAACCAACAGCGACACGATCACAACGCACGGCCCAACCACCTCAACCAAGGCCAGACCCCGCCGCACGGTGCGGTGCAGTCGCGCGACGAGCGGCGGCGCCCCGCACGAAGCCGCCCCGATCACCGCGCGCGCGCGCTAACGCCGGCATGACGTCCGCCGAGCAGCGCACCACAGCCGACGACGAGTGCCCACGGCGGGATGCAGAGAGCGACGTACATGTGTCCGATGGTGACCTGCGCGGGCGCCGCCGCAGAGGGCGTGGGCGGCGCCAGCATCGACGACGATCCGCGGGCCATGCTAGCCCGGGGCGATGTGGTGGGAGCTGTGTGCGGGGACGGAGATGCAGGGGTGTGTGGGGGGCAGTCGAGCAGCGGAGCGTAGGGAGGGAGGTGCGAGACGGCGTGGGCGAGGAGAGATACGAGGTTGGACGGACGGACGGGGGACTGGAGCTGTCGACACGCCCGCACGCGGAGATACACAGCTTTATTCCGGGAGCGGAGCGGATCCTGTGACCTTCTCCTGGCACTGGCACTGGCGGTGGGAGAGATGGCTCGAGCGCAGGACGTTACGGCGGATGTCCAGGAGGGCGAGTGGGAGAGTGTGGTGGCGGGGCGAGAGAGTAGTACACGGAGCGTCCCCTGAGAGTGCGACAGGCCCAGGAGGTCCGTGGCAGAACGGATGAGGATCCGGCCTCGACTACGGCGAATGCATGCGTGCTGCATGGCCTGCATGCGTCGTATGGCCGGGACGGGGACCAGCACACGGCCCTGCGACTTCAGATTCGCACCATTCCCAACGGGAGTTCAACGTTCAACGTTCAGCGCTCAGCAGCAGTGCACAGCAACAGAGCTCGACGACGACGACAGAACAAACAATAAAATAGCTTCTTGACATATGCACTGAGGATACAATAAATACGACGGCTCCAGTATCTACCAAACTTGCTAGGCTACAATATTCAGTGGTTCAGGGTAAGGGCGCGAGAGGTATTTGGACTACAATGGATCAGTACGCTTAGACGCGCCAAGGAGAGACAGCGAGACAAGGGAACGAAAGCGTTGTCGGCCGGGCGCCGCAAGCAAGACGGGCAGGACAGCAAGAGCAGCAGACGCGGTCGTAGCGGCACGTACGGTAAGCACAAGAAACGCAGAGCGTCCACGAATATACAGTAGACCAAGCAGAAGCAAAAAGATCCAAGATGTGACATGATCAGAATGTGAAGGCGAAAGAAAAGCGGGCGCGCCGCGCCCCGCAGCCGGGCTACATCATCAGCCCGCCCATGCCAGTCCACACACCGTCGGGGTCCGGCTTCATGCCCAGGTTTGACGCACCCGACAGCGACATGTCGGGCATCTCTCCAGGATTCGGCGTGAGCTCCTCTTGGATCTTCCGACACTCTGCACCACCCTCGGAGCGCACTGCAGGCACAGTCAGGAGAATGCCCACACCTGGTCGTGCAGAGATACTCACGATGTCGGTTGAGCGCATCCATCCTCGCAAAGTTCTTCTTACAGCCCTCACAAGGGTAGGGCCGAATATTGAGGTGCAGTTGCTCGTGGCGCTTGCAGTCATGCTGTCGCGCAAAGCCCTTCCCGCACCCAGGCCACTTACACCCATACGGCTTCTCCTCCGCGTGAGATCGCAAATGACCTACACCCACAATCAGCTACAAGCTCACGACAGATACCACAGAAGCCAGCGCACCTTTCAGGTTGAAATGCCGTGTGAACGTGCTCCCACAGCCCGGGACGGGGCACGCAAAGTTCGCGGGCTGCTTCCGGCGCTTCTGGCTCGCGTCCGCCGTGCTCGGCGTCGTAACATTCACCTTCGACACCGTCATCGGCACGTTCTCCTGACCCTGACCCTGGCCTTGGCTCGGCATTCCCATCCCCATCTCAACCTGCATCCCGGGACGCCACATCGCCCCGGTCAACGATGTGTCCGACGACGGCAGCCCAGGGAGTTGATTATACCCGGGACGTGGACTAGCTGACGGGCTTGGATACGGGCTGGCACGCGCACTCGATGCAGCGCTGCTCCATCCTCCAGCACCGAGTCCCGCAGGACGCTCGCGTGAGCCCGAGCCCGAAGACGCGCGGCGATGATGGCCGCGTGCGATGGATGCGATGGGCTCGCTAGGATGGAGGTACTGGCGGTTGTTGGCGGCCGCGCGGATGAACTCCTGCTGCGCAGAGGAGGGAGGAGGGAAGAGCATGCTGCCGGCGTCCGCGTTGGGATTGCGCGGGCTGTAGCCCAGATCTTCAGAACGCACTTGACGATGCGTGCGGCTACTGTCCGATCGCGCACGGCGCAAGGACACGGCTCCGATATCGGGAGTGAGGAAGTCGTGTCGGAGTTGGGAGGTGTTAAGCGATTGTCCGCTGCTGGAAGGCCCAAAGGCGAAGTGCTGACTCAAGCCGGGCGCCTGGAGAGGCTGGTTGTTGAAAGTGGATTGGTGTGGACCCGCCGAAGACGGGTGGCGCATGGAACGTGGAGGGAATTGGAGTGAAGCAGATGAAGGTCCGGGCAGTACGTCGTTCATGTTTACTGTCCCTGGATCTCTTCTTCCGTCGTGGGAAGTCATCCTGCTTCCATCAACGCCGGCGCTGGTCCCTTGATGATTCAACATGGGCATGGTATCCCATACGGGAGGGCGGAGTGATGTGTCTGAAAGACTGCGCGATCGCTGCAACCCTTGTGGCAAGAGGAACTGTGACTGCTGTTGCGACTCGTTCTCACCTCCGGGATGCAGGGATGTTTCAACCCTTCCATAGGACACCCCAGAAGTACCTTCAGCGTTTGATCCGGGGTAAGCGTATGAATGATCGGCGAACTGGGAGGTGGCCAAACCTGGATTCTGAGAGGGAGGCGCCAGTTGCTGGGATTGATGATCCCAGTTCCCCATGTCTGACTGTTGGGCACTTTGCGATCCGCCTTGTCAGCGAGACGTGATCGTTGCATTGATTACAATGATGATAGACAGGAATTAGTTTGCAAAAATTTATCTAAGATAGACGTCGGACTAACCGGGTTGCATGTTCACCAAAGCTTGCTGGAACGGAACAGATTGTGCTCCGCCGCCTCCGCCGCTAACTGGCGTAGCAGGCACAATATGCAGTTGCGGGCCGGAAGTCATCAACCCCCCGTCGCCGTCCGGGGCGTTGATTATGGGTGGTGAGTCGACACCTGAGGGACTGCTCGTGGAATCTGGGATGACGAGCTGGGGAGGCGATTGAGGTTTATTGGCGGGAGGGGACGGTCGATCACCCGAAGGTAATGAGCCGACGACCCAGCCAGGGGAATCGAACCTCAAGCCTTCGAAATTTTGAGCGAATTCTAGACGCGGTGACGCTGCGCGCATATAAGAAGATGTGGACGAGGCACGACTGCGAGAATCGTCTTCGCCTCCGTTGCTTGAGCCGGGGGAGCTGTGGTCCAATACAGAAGGGGATTTCTGGTCGTAGGTGGGCGGGGTGACTGATACAGAGACGTGGGTACTCTGAAGCATATAACGGTCGTCTAGAGTCGTCAAGAGGCCAGACGAGCTGGGCACGTCGTAATCTGTGGGGTCGTACTCTTCAGTTATAGAGATACCAGACGGGTTGTCGGAGAAAAGGCCGAAGGCGTCGTCTCCGTCGATGGGAGGCAAGTCGGAATAGTTGGAGTAGGGGGAGTTCTGGTAGGAACCGTTGTATGATGGGGTGTGGGGAAAGTGGGCGTTGTCGGGTGGGAAGTCGAAGGAGTCGTACGCGTCGCCGAGGTTTGGGGATATATCGAAGTGGTTGTCGCGAGGGGAGTGGAAGTCTACCTGATCCTGTAGGAAGCCGGGGGCGACAAGGAGCGAATCCATGTCTGCGTTCTTGTATGTTCGCAGGGAACTTTGTGGTGAAGCGGTGATGCAAGGTGTTTGGGAAAGGCGGAGAGGGGGCTGTGAGGGGGGTACGGGGGATAAAGACGGGGCTGTGCTTGCAATGGAGGAGGAGAGGACGTGCGCAAGAAAAGCGAGAGAGCAGGTGGGAGGGACTTGAGGCGCGTCGAGAGCAGCGTCGTTATGAAATCTGTCTTTCTTGTCGGACTCACTTCAGACTCCGCATTGATCCCCCGTACGTTTCATCTATCAGCTCTCCGAGTCCTCCTCCCCGTCGTCCGCGTCCTCCTCCAGCAATATTAATCCGAGTATGCAGGCAGTCCTCAGAATGCACGCACTGCTTTCGCGGCACTGGTCTTCCCCCGTTCTCTATCCTGCACTGCCCTTCACAAGTGCTTCCATCCAGTGCACCAAGCGCTCTTCCGGCACCCCGGCTATTCCCGATGACAGACGCCCATTGACAGGTCCCGCACGTGTCTGTGGTTGGCCTTCTTGACCACATCCACTCGCACTTCCGTTGTACGTTCCGCTCTACGTACCCCGCACTAGTTCCTTCGTACTCTGTATCTGCGCTCCAATATTTACCTGGTCTCGCCCCCTCCCGACATCTGACTCGGTATGTCTCCCTTTACGTTCTGTAAGCCTCGCACTTTACCTTTCCTGGGTCTAGCGCTACCGCCCGTTGACACTAATGCGTCCGGAGCATGACCGCACTTTTTTCAGTTTGATCTGGGACCTGCCCTTTTGCCTGATTGATGAGTGGATGGTTGGATGGTTCGGAGATCGTTTCATTGATTCGTGCCCAATTCAGAGCAGCAGGAGCACAATTAGGTACGGACGTGTTGCGACACGGACTTACTCACCACCTCGCGGAAGCATATCATTATCGCCTGTCATGGACACCGATGCCGAACTTTGGATGGTGTTCACCGCCTCACTTTTCTTTTGGCAAGTGGCGGTGTCTCGATCTCACAACCACCAACCACAATCTCGTTCATTATGGCGGCATCTACCCTCCCGTGATCACGTAGAGATCACTGTGCCGCGTTGGTTACCGGCAGGTTTGCCTTCGGTGTATAGGACGAGCGCACCTTGTTGCTGCGACTTCAAGCTTCAAGCTCAAGCTTCAACATTCAACGATACTTACTGTCATTCTGTCTTTTGGGATCGTCGCACTGCATGCATCCGAAAATGGTTGTCGCTCCGGCCCCTTATGCTTCTATTCATGGCATCTCGCTCCCCGCTGCCCGACATGACTCGTTCGCCGCACAAAGCCTATAAGGCATGTCCATTTGCAATTGATGCCCCCGCATCACATCGCAGAGATTCTATCGCGCCTCTCGATTTGCTGCCGGACGTTCCTCGACAGATACGAATCTCGCGAATTCACCCCGCCTTCGATCTCCTCGTCACCAGCTGCACATCACGCCGGCAGCGTCGTGGCGCACCTTAATCGCAGCTACGACTCGGACGCATCGAAGTCGCCCTGCCAGTGTTGATGTCAGATTACCCCGTCTCCGTGAACGCATGCCAGATTTCCTGTCCACTTCTGTCTCGCCGTGGTGCTCGGCATGCGCGTTGGGCTATTGGCCTCCCACATCCGGCCCAAGCGTCTTTGAATCCCTTGGTGCCACGTTGCAAAGGGGCACATCGGCAACTGCACCTGTCGTTGGTCTGACTTAGTCTGACTGTTGGCTTCATCATACTTATGTTAGTTAACCCAGAGCATCACGATCTGTTGGCCTGTCTCCGTTGACATCTCGGAGTCTGCTGTACCCGCGTTCGCATGGCTTCAGCTTACCACTCGATGGTCAGGGAGAGGTTGCTTGGTATTGCGTACCATGTGCGGAAGATGCAAGCTCCGGATCAGCTGGCTCGAGTGCGCGTCTGCCGTTCCGCGACACGCCCAACACATCTCCCATGTGTACGTACATGGAGAGCTCATGAGACACTCGCGACCAACACATTCTAGACGGACGCTGTTTCCAAGAACTCAAAGTAGGCTCTAATACAAACCTCTGAGCGCGTCGCTATCATGTTTGTTTCGTCTATATCTGTGGAGAGGTTAGTAGGGCGCATCGCAGATGGCAATCTGTTGCAGCGAAAATGTACATGGAATCGCCCTTGTCTTGCGCTGAATATTTTGAATTCTCGCGATGACCTGTACTGAGCCCGTCGGCCCACCGGGAAGGTGGGCGCCAAGTGCCCGGGACCAGCGATGGAAGTTGGAACGTGTTGCTCTCGAGTCCGATGCTCGATCGTCGGCGCTGCGGTACGTGACAACGGGCGCCCCGAGACCATCATCAAGCTAATTGTTCGCGTTCATCTTGCGCTTCTAGATGCCACTTGGTCGTGGAAGAAGAAACCGCTCGGGGCCAACAATGTGGATGCTGCCTCGAATGTTCCGCCCAACCAAAGGCTAAACCCACGTCGCGAGAATTCTGCGATAATCCGGGGAGTCGGGGGCTGGCGCTTGGCGACGCTGCGATAGGATGCTTTGGATGTATGGAGTACAGTACCGAGAGCACAGCTTGCATGCGCAGGCGTTTGCGCGTGGCCTGCTGCGCTCAGATGTGCGCTTCACTTATCAGCCCGTGCGGCGCACCGCCCTCCCCCTCCGAACCCTACCCCCTCCTGCCCACGACACCAATGCTCGCCCGGGCATGGAAGCGCCTGTCCCACCGCACGTCCCCATCCCGCATCCTCGCCCTCGTGCGCCCGCAGCTCCTGTCCATCTTGCGCGCCCCGGGCGTCGTCCCCGCACTCGTGTACTTCCTCGTGTACGGGATCCTCGCGGCCATATGGTGGATATACTACCACGGCGGGTGGGCCCCCGCCTGGCCCGCGCACCAGCGCGTGTACGTGCTGCTCCTCGCGGCGGCGGTCCTCTCCGCCGCGCTAGCGCTCTGCTGGCTCCTCGCCCGCGCGCTCGTGCTGCCTGTGCTGCTGCGCGCGCCGCAGCACGGCGGGGCCGCGCAGTACGTCCTGCTCGGGCAGATGGAGGATGGCGCGCCTGAAGACGACCTCGGTGCTGACGAGGCGCCGCAGCGCGTGCTGCCAGTGGCTGCGGAATGGCGGTCTGCGTGGTGGTGGGTGTGGGTCGTGCTCTGCGCGGCGGTTGCGGGCGGCGGGTGCTGGTCTGCGAGGACGTACGAGCATCCTGGCGACATTCGCTATCGCCCGGAGCTGCGGCGCGCGCTCGCGCATCCGATACCGGCAGGGTATAACAACGGAGGTGTGTGTCCTAGTCGGGTTACGGTGTTCCTGGAGGCGTCGATGCAAAGGGAGTATTTGTTTCAGTGACAAGGATCGCTTTCCGTGAAGAAAACATCCTAGCTGTGCTCCGTCGTGCGCAGCCTATGAGTGTATCAGGACGCAGTGCGCGGGCTTTTCGGAAGCGCCAGATCTCGCCCCAATCATACTGCTGACACCATCTGTCCGACATAGAGAAGGTCTTCATCGCCGCCGCGTTCTTCGACAACAAGGATGTGCTCCCCTACTGGTCCGATACACTCCTCAAAGTAATCAGCTTCCTCGGCACCGCCAACGTCTTCGTGTCGATCGTAGAGAGCAACAGCGTCGACCGCACGCGCGACCTCCTGCGCACTCTCGATAGCCAGCTCGCCGACGCAAGCGTGCGCCGCCGCATACTCCTCGATGACCAGACCATCCAGCGCCCGCAGGAGATGGCGGGGAACCCGCGCATCGAATTTCTCAGCGCGGTGCGCAATCGCGCTCTCGAGCCGCTCGTCGAGGCAGGCGGGTTCGACAAGGTGCTCTTCTCGAACGACATCTTCATCGAGCCCGAGAGCGTGATCGAGCTGCTAAAAACGGCAGACGGCGCGTACGACATGGCGTGCGGCCTCGACTTTGGCCAGTTCGGGTCCGTCCCCGTCCCGTCCCTCCATCCGCCCACCGCGCCACTGACGCAATCCCCCCGCACAGCTCGTACGACGCGTGGGTGCTCAGGGACCGCCTCGGCAGACTAACGAGCACGCTGTACGCACACACGTTCCTCCGCCTCCCCGCCTGCTGCTCACCCACGCACCCCTCCAGCTGGCCGTACTTCCTCGACGCCGCCGACTACGCCGCGATGCAGGCCGAGGCGCCCGTCCCCGTCTTTGCGTGCTGGAACGGCATCGCCGCGCTCCAGGCCGACCCATTCCTCCCCGTCGCCCTGCGCGCGAACCGCACGCTGTCGCCGCACGCGCTCCCGGGCGCGCTGCCCGCGACGCACCCCGCGGCGCACGACGCGCGCCTGCGCGGCCCGAGCCCCGCGCTGACGCCGCCGGTGCGCTTCCGCGCGAGCGCCCCGCGCGAGTGCTTCTCGTCCGAGTGCTTCCTGCTGGCGTACGATCTGCGGCGGCAGTTCGCGCTGGAGCGCGTGTTCGTGAACCCGCGCGTCGTCGTCGCGTACGCGTGGCGGTACTACGTGTGGTACAAGTGGGTTGTGCGGCACTGGGCGGTGAAGTGGTGGGTCGAGCGCGTGTGGGGCGGCGCGTGGATGCAGTATGCGGTGATGGTCGTGGGCGACCCCGAGCGGGTGTTCACGTGGGATGGCGGCGAGTGCCATCCGTGGTGGTGAGCTCTGTTTTGTTGGGCTGTGGTTTCGTGCGGCTGGGTATGTGCTGGAAGGGATTGGGAAGCGCGAGAGCTGCTTTCTGGGTACGGTACGTTGTATCGCTGGTATTGGGTGGATTGGGTGGACCTGCGGACACGGATTTGCTATGGACTGACAATCTGTTCTGCTGTCGGGCTTCTATGTATTTGTCTCTTGACGATGATGATTGCACACGATGGCATCACACCTACGAAAAGGAACGGAATGACTAGACGCTGTCATAAATATAGTCTTCGGGGACTCACCCTTTATTTATACAAGATGGAATTGGGGTTAATTGAATACAACTTGAAGAGGACATGCGCATGACACTGCAGCCGCCGGATGACTCGGATGCTTGGCCGGGCTGGTTGTGTGGGCACAATGACAGCGAGCATGCGCTGCGTTGCTTGAACAGGTTTTGGTATGACCAACTGCCTGACATGGTACTCGTATTTCCTAAAGAGTCGAACGAGGCCATCACATCAGTGCCACCTCTTGGCGTTTGTGTGCACGCTGAGAATACCGATCGTAAGAAATGGGTCCGAGGGCTGCGAGCGATGCAGAATACATTTACAGCCGGAGGAGGACAGTTGGATATCCAGAGGCAGCAGGAGGATATCTGCAAGACACCTGCATAGTCGGATATCCGCCACGAGAAGTCCGAAGAAGAGCGCTGTGGAGCACGAGGTCATCGAAGCTGATTGCTCTGCACAGCATATATCGGGGGGAACGTACTTACCATCTATCATCGAGGCAGACTTGGGCTCAGCCGCGACTAGTATGCTTTCACACATTCCGTACCCGTGAACGCGACGCGGCCGAGTCTGACATATGCACGTACGTGCTTAGGCTTTGCTACAGGGATGTGTGCACGAGTCTGCGAGGTCAAGACCTACAGGTGACCAATTCTTATCACGTTAATCCGGGGAGACAAGGTCGAGGTCGGTGGTGAGTGCGGCGCGCTGGAGCTGCGTGGAGAGACGAAGAGACTTGGACGGATTTGGCATGCACTAGGTACGGCCCGCATGCAATATATGGCGGGGCCGGAGGACATCCACGATCGTGCCCCCAGGCGTCTCTCCGTCCACCACCTACCTCGCATTCTCCCCAAGACCGACCGCAAATGCCGTGGCGTCCATGGTGGTACATCCTTGCGATCCTCCGCTTTCCCGGTCTCCTGCCCGGTCTCGTCTACATTGCTATTTACAACCAGCTCCAGCGCCGATGGTGCGAACAGTACTGCGAGGGATGGAAGCCCGCCTGGCCAGCCCGCTGGCGCGTCTTCGTCCTGTTGCTCGTCACCACGATCCTCTTCTCTGCGGTCTACCTGTGCTGGCTGATGGTCTCCGGGCTTGTTTTTCCGGCAGTATGGCGGCATATCCGGCCTCCGGAGAAGCGGTACCGCGACGAGGCGCGGTATGTGCTGCTCGAGGACATGGAGGACGGCGAGCGCGGCAGCTTCGACCTGGACGCGCCCCGCATGTACCCGATAGTGCAGGCGGCGAAGCCGGCGGCGTACCGGCGGCGCGGGTGGTGGGTGCGGGTGGTGCTCTCCGCGTTCGTCGCGGGCTACGGCTTCTGGTCGGCGTCGGCGTACGAGCACCCCGGGGACATCCGATACCGTCCGGAGGTGCAGCACGCACTGGCGCACCCGAGGCCCGAGGGCTATTTCAACGGAGGTACGTCCGATCCCGGTCTCAGGCTACGTGACGGATGACGTATGTAGCGGAGCGTCACTCGAAGCAGTCTTCTGTCTGCATTAGGCTATCCATTTACGGCAGCAGAGCTACCGTTGCCGCGGGTGCTTCGAGTGCATCCCCGGTACCTGCATCTCTGGATATTGCCGAGCGCTCTGCCCTCCGCTGCCACCGTCGCAGCACCGAATGTATAAAATATTATTTGTGCGCCATGCATCGTGTCTTTATCAACCATGCCTGTTCCATCGAGCCTTGATATCATACAGCACTCGCTGAACAGCCCGCTTTTCAGAAAGAATATTCATCGCCGCCATGTTCTACAACAACGAACACGTCCTGCCACACTGGTCCGCCACCCTCCTCAAGGTCGTCCAGTACCTCGGCACTGACAACGTCTTCGTATCGATCGTCGAGAGCAACAGCGTCGACCGCACGCGCGACATCCTGCGCACGCTCGATGGCAAGCTCGCCGATGCGGGCGTGCGCCGCCGCATACTCCTCGATGACCAGACCGTCCAGCGCCCGCAGGACATGGCCTGGAACCCACGCATCGAATTCCTCAGCGCGGTGCGCAATCGCGCCCTCGAGCCGCTCGTCGAGGCAGGCGGCTTCGACAAGGTTCTCTTCTCAAACGACATCTTCATCGAGCCCGAGAGCATCGTCGAGCTGCTCAAGACGGCAGACGGCGCGTACGACATGGCGTGCGGTCTCGACTTTGCGCATTTCGGGTGCGTATTCCCCCTCCGCGCCCCATACCCCTGCGCTGACCTCCCCGCCCGCAGGTCTTATGACGCGTGGGTGCTCCGCGACAGGATCGGCAGGTTGACAAGCGTCCAGTGAGTGCCCCCCCCCCCCCGCACGCGTAGCGTGCACCTGACGTCCCCCCGCGCAGCTGGCCGTACTTCTTCGATGCCGCCGACTACGCCGCGATGCAGGCCGAGGCGCCCGTCCCCGTCTTCGCGTGCTGGAACGGCATCGCCGCGCTCCAGGCCGACCCGTTCCTCCCCGTCGCCCTGCGCGCGAACCGCACGCTGTCGCCGCACGCGCTCCCGGGCGCGCTGCCCGCGACGCACCCCGCGGCGCACGACGCGCGCCTGCGCGGCCCGAGCCCCGCGCTGACGCCGCCGGTGCGCTTCCGCGCGAGCGCCCCGCGCGAGTGCTTCTCGTCCGAGTGCTTCCTGCTGGCGTACGACCTGCGGCGGCAGTTCGCGCTGGAGCGCGTGTTCGTGAACCCGCGCGTCGTCGTCGCGTACGCGTGGCGGTACTACGTGTGGTACAAGTGGGTTGTGCGGCACTGGGCGGTGAAGTGGTGGGTCGAGCGCGTGTGGGGCGGCGCGTGGATGCAGTATGCGGTGATGGTCGTGGGCGACCCCGAGCGGGTGTTCACGTGGGATGGCGGCGAGTGCCATCCGTGGGACTGAGTGGGAGCGGGTCTTGTACGTCTTCTGGACGTTTAGATGTGGGCATATATGCTAGAGGGCATTAGTATTTGGGCAGGTCTCTTTGCAAGTGGTTGGGTATGACGCTCCGATCGGTGCGCTGCGGACATGTAGTCTACGTACTTTATTATTAGACCAGACGGTACGGGTTCGCATCTCACGTTACAGCCTTAGCATTGACTAGAGAATACATGTCTCGGGATCGACGTTGCTGCTTATATTGCCATGATATTCCATCAACTATTACAGATCCTTGGACTTGATTGCCCGGTCCTCCAACCACTTCGAGATGTCTGTCGTCGAGCGCTGCACACGACATCGATATCAGCGACACACACAGCAAGAAGCCCACGTTCCAAACCTCGATCCAGGCAGAGCGCGTGAGGATGCTCTCCAGCGCTTGCTTGAGTGTCATGTCGTACTTTGAGACGTCCTTGGCCCCGAAAAACGCCGCAGTTGCATGATGGTCCTTCTTTGAGCTCAAGGCACCAAAGACGGCCTATCGGAAACAACAACACGGTCAGGTGGTTCCTCCACGCACAGCGGTTTCGATACCTCGATGGCGATTCTCAGGCCGGTACCTCCTCCGGAAAGCTTGCTATAGAACTGCGAGCTGGGTCACCAGACTGGTCAGCTCCGTCAGACCGAGCCGGCACGCACCGTATCGTAGTGCGCCTTGAACGCGTCCGCCGCGTACCGCCGCGTCTTGAAGTTGCGCGAGAGACCTTGGAAGAAGAAGAATAGATCCTGCTCGCGCGCGCCGTCCAGCATCAGCGCGACCGTCTCCTCCGCCAGCGCCATGTCCTGCGTCTGGCCGAGCGCCACGATCGCCGAGATGTTGGTGGACGGATTCTTCGGCTTCGCGAATATCTTCTTGACCGCCTCCCACTCTGCGCGGCCGCCATGCTTTACAGCCTGAACAGGCGTGTCAGAGAGTCAGGAGCTAGTCGGCCTCGCTGACAGACTCACCGTGGCGTACGTCGCGGCCTCGAGATCGGCAGGGATGCCCGAGTCGTCGCCTGTCTGCACATAATGTGCGAAGCGCGCGGTCAGCTCCTGGACAACACTGGATGGCACAACAATGTCAGCCAGAGCGCGCAACACGGAGGCGGTAGGTATGGCACGCGCCTTCCTTCCCCTCCGCTCGCAGCCTCGCTGATGGCCAGAGTGCGCAGCTGGCGGGTCTCCACCGGCTCGTCCTCGGGATACTCGTACCCGAGACGCGCGACGATGGGTCCGAAAAGCTCCTGCATGAGCCTGCACGTCAGCCGCAGCACCGCCTGTCGCGACGCGTGCCCCACTTACCCTGCGCAACGCATCCAGCGGGTCCGTGATGTTGGCGTATTCCCACCAGTTGCCGATGATGTTGGCGAGGTTCGTCGAGATGCTCAGCCACACGAGGTCTGCGAGACTTCAGGTCAGCGCACGGCGCCATCCACGGGTCAATGCCGTACAATCTTTTTCGTCCCTGCACAGCACCTCGATGAGGGACAGTGCGTTGCTGACGTCGGTGAAGCCCGCGCGTGAGAGCTCCAAGGTGTCGTTCGTAAGCCCCATGCGGTCCTCGACAGAGAACGGCGACGGCGTCTTGGCCGCTTCGGTGGCGATCTTGGCAAGTCGCTCGGGGGTGTATAGCACGCGGTCTGGAAAAGAAGATGTAAGTGGCCTTGCCTTGATGTCACGGAGGGGGCGCACAGGTTCCCACGGTGCCTGTGTTCAGCTTGAAAGGCTGACTGGTGTCGAGAGCGATCGTCTTTTCACGCTCGTCGAGGACGATCTCTTTGTCCAGGACCACGTCTCCGGTCTTCGAGACGGTCAGTAAGCTCAGAGGGATCGTCCTGTGCAATGACGCACGTCAATGTCTCGTCTCGGTGCCAGTATCTGGGGACGCACCAGATTGTTTCGTTTTGTTCCGGTTTCGCAGGACCTGTCTCTAAGAACCGATCTTGACGCACATGGATGCCGTCCTTGGTCTCCGTCACGGTGACCACCGGAAATCCAATCTTTTGCACCCTATTAACAACAACGTCTCAAAAGGTCAAGGCTCTCATGACGGTACCTTCTTCACCCAGTTGTCCATCATCTTGGGGACATCGATACCTGCGTACTTCTGTATATCACTCCCTATCAATCTGCATGCGAAAATACTTACCCGTCGCGGCTCCAATCCCCTCCCAAAGATCCCGTGTAACGCTGTTCGCATACAGATGCTTCTTCAGATAGATCGAGACGCCCTTTAGGAAGCGCTCTTCGCCAACATAGTTGAGCAGCATCCTCAAGACTGCATGCGTTCAGAATCGGCCACACGCCATCCGAAAGATTGGGCACGCACTCGAAGCAGCCTTTTGGTACGACAAGAGATCAAAGATCTGTCGGCGAACAATGCACACATAATTCAGAGGGGCCTGCATACTCCAGCGAGGAGACGCACCTGTCCAATCGCACTAGAGTCTGGACAGTCAACCTCGATGGGGTGCGAGGACAGCTTCGCGTCCAAGGTGAGCGCCAACCGAGCTTCTCGGTCACAAATGCTGGGACCAGTTTCCATTCTGGGAAAATCCTGGAATCTTGATGAGAGCGGTACAACAGGTTCCTGAGACGTGTCCTCACTTGTCTAGGCGTGAAGATGAGCCTCCGTCCAAAAATCCGAATATGACGGCTTACTTATGACGATCATCTCGCCGACCTGCCACGGCCATCTGAGACACTTTCCTCACTTCACGAAGTACGCACATACCAGAGACGCGAATCCTGTAAAGAGTTCAGTCGTGCGCCTCGCAAAGTCAACCAAGCACCACTAGCCTTCATTCAGATAGAGGTTATCCCACCACGCCATGGTGGTGATGTTGCCGAACCTCAAGACACGGCAGATATCAGCGCTGCCAGTCCGTCTGGACACGATGACCGATGCACTGACCACATGTGCGAGACCTCGTGGCTCGATGTCCTCGCGACGTTCTTCTTGGCCGGGAGACTGGCCTTCTCCTGGTCGAGGAGAAACGCGGTGGTGCGACCTGTGATGAGACCCTGCAGATCATCCGTCAGCAGGGATATATAGGGTCCAACGTTCCTCGACGGACCCAATTCTCCATTGCGCCTGAGGGATACACTCAGTCATTGCAAAGAGAAAGCAGTCCAGCGTGAACTTCACGTACCAGAATCAAAATCACTGGCCTACAGCAGAGAAAGCCGCTCGTTAAAACGGGCAGCGGACGACGCGAAAGCACGTACGACGAGAGTGTCGAGCTTCGGCAGCGGGAACTCGACATCGAAAATTGCTCGTAAATCGGGAGCACCATGCGCTCAACGTCGAGCGCGAACTGCGCCTGGTGGATTTTGTCCGAAGTCGCTGTAGAAAGACCCATTACAAGACTGTCAGTGCATACAATGCATCCGTGGAGAAGGCATACCGTAGATCCGCAACGGGCGAGTCTTGCCGCTGAGAGGGCTTGTGTACGAGCTCTCGAGATAGTCGAAGTGCCCGTTCGCGTACGCGGCGAGATAGGTCGACATCTATCCCGCGTCAGCCGCCGTGTAAACGAGGGACCAGACAGCACACACCGGGGAGTGGTCTCGAAGCGGGTGATCTTCCATTTGTCCGCGGCAGAAGACAACCTCTTCAATATCCAGAAGCATCAAAGTTTGTGTCCGCAGCGCCGTGCTCGAATACAGTCTCGGAGGCCGCAGGCATGTTGCTCAGATTGACGGTACCGGCGCGCGAGACCATATTAATCGCAAACGTCGCCTTCAGCAGCGGCTCGTCCCAGCACGGGAACGCCCTGCGGGCATCCGTGGCTTGTGACAGACGCAGTGAGCTACGAAACGTTTGCACACGCGCGCGGATGGAAGCACCTCAAACTGCGTAAGGGCGTAGTACTTGGACTGCCCTCGCCCACGGTGCTGCTCGCCGAGCGATAGTACCCTACGAGGTCGGACGTCAGCTTGCCCCCGAAGGCGATCTTCAGCTGCGCCTTCGAGCCCGCGGGCAGGGCATCTGCAAAGACGAACGCGCTGCGTTCGTTCGCCGCGTCGAACGCGGAGCTGGACGGCGCCTGCTCCGCCTGCGACGCGTCAGACGCGAGGGAGACGTCCTCCAGCTCCAGCAGATTCGTGTGCAGGGCGATGCGCGACGTCGTCTTGAGCACATCGAGGCTAATAGCATGTAGTGGGTCAGTACGCTGGGTGATCTCATCGACGCGATTGTCAGAGACACATGGACAACGCACTGGATCTTGACGATGCCGTCGAACGTGAGTGTCTCGAGGTCTGTCCGGATAGTCAGGTCATAGTGTGTAGGTTTCACGTCCGTTGGAAGACGGTAGCTGTCCTGTGCGTGTGCAGACATTGATATTCTCCGAATAGCAGTAAGTCCTGTTATTTTCAAGCAGGAGGCCGATTTATATAGCCAGAGGGCTGCACCGTGACGACAATTGAGCCCAGAGCTTGAGCGCCTGCCAGTGAACACGCGTCTGCCTGCTGCAGTTCGCCAAGCTTCCATCAACAGGCAAGACGAAACATAAGTATACCTGGTAAACAAATCTAGAGCAGACACTGCCAGACAGTACACGTCTCGTGGCCGGAGGGAAGAACGCGAGAACCGACGGTCAGGCTTACCCGAGTCGCTCGCTCGCTGGCGCCCTCGAGCAGCGGCTCGAGCTCCTCCAACTCACTCGCAGGTAGCATGAGGTACCCGCCAAGTCTCGGGACCAAAACACTTCCGCTGTCTCGTCCATCGAGCACACAGCGGACATCGTAACAAACCCAGCTTGAGTCGACGTGTCATATTTTCTCCCGCACACACCGTCGATCAAGGACTCTCGGGATCCAAACGTTTCCGCTGTCTCGTCCACGATGTACTGATCACTCTAAGCAAGCCGATCATGTCCGTCGCGCAAACGGAATTCTTTTTCCAACATATGGCATGAGAACATGGGTAACGGTGGTGAACTTGACTGCATAACGCCGCTCGCCGCTCGCCCCTCCAACGCACACAACGCTCATGCTTACGGAGCGAACAGGCTGCCCAAGAAGGCCTCGCCTGCAGCCTTGGGCGCCTTGGCCTTCTTCTTTTCCTTCTGCGCCTTCACGCGCTCCTGCTTAACTGTACGCGGCACATCAGAGAACGGCTGAGATTCACGAATAACTGGAGACTTACGGAGCTCCTGGCGGCGGAGAGTCTTCGCGTACGGGTTCAGGCGGAAGAGTACGCCCTTGTTAACGAGCGGGTTCTTGTGCTGCGTCCAGGGGCGCTTCGTGAGCTTCGCGTTCGCAGGGCGGACAACGGACTGGATCTCGTCGCTGTTGATCAGGCGAGTGACATCGGGGTTGCTGATCTTGGCAGTGGGCAGACTGAACAAAGGGCGTAAGACTTAACGGTGCAAACGAAACAAGATGTCCTCGTACATGTAATTCTTCTTGTGGACGGATGCCTTGTCGAAGGTTCCGAAGATCTCGTCCAGGAGCCCGAAGGCACCCTCGGTCCAGATCACGAAGCGACCGAGGTGACCACCAGGCGCGAGCTGGAGGAGGTTCAGCCTCCTGACGTTGACGAGCTCAACACCGGGCAGGTTCCTGAACGCCTTCACGATGCCGTTGTCCTCGTTGTACACGACGAGGGGGCCGCGACGCTGGCGGTGGCGACGGTTGCGCATCTTGCCCTTGCCCGCGCGGAGCTTGCGGGAGTTAGACACCTTGACGACGTCCGTGTAAGCCTTGAGCGTCTTCAGGAGAGCGACAGCCTCCTTCGTCTTCGCGAACGACTCGACCGCGGAGGAGACGACGAGAGGGACCTCCTCGATCTCCTCGATGCGGTGTCCACGCGCGAGGACGAGCGACGGAAGCGCAGACGCGGCGAGCGCGGAGACGACGGCGAAGCGACGCTGGCCCTGGTTCACCTTGACGTGCCATTTGCGCCAGGTCTTGGTGGGCGCGAACATGCGACCACCACGGCACATGTTACCGAAGGCAGCCTGGGGTCCGCTTAGCATTTCCGGCCACTGCATATTGGTCTGAATGTGCCTACCTGTCCGGAACGATGGGTTCCTCCTCCTCCGACACGAGGGATACGGGCGACGGCACGACCAGTGCCCCAAGATTCTGCGCTAGTCTGGTGACCGGCTTTCTCGCTCACGGAGTATGCCTGCCTCTTATTCTTTGCGATGCTCGCTGCAGATACAGTTAAAGCTCTGATGGAACTGCGGGAAATCTTGGACTCACTGTGTACTTGTTGCACAACATCGAGCCTGATGGGCGCGGTCAGGACCGCAGGAAGCGGGAGAGAGCTCGAAGCTTCTATTAAGTAGAGACAGGCTTGTCACCGATTCCTCACGGGAAGAACAGCGGAAAACATACCTCCTGCGGTTGAGCGGATGTTGACGGTCGGACGGGAGGCCATTGGTGTTGAGTGTCTTGAAGCTGCTGGTGTGGTGAGCGTTGTGTGTGGACGGGCGAAATTAGAGTTTAGTACTGCAAACTCTGCAAACAAGTACAAATACTAGCTGATGTGACCAATGTATTCTATATTCGGATACCCGTGACACATGTCACGTCTCAGCACACTCCGGTGTTCGCGGAACACTAGTACTGCGACTTGGTACTTACTTGGTCTTACTTGCTGCCATTACAATTGGCAGCGGGCCCCGCGTCCGTCCTAGAACTTGTTCGTGCAAGGCCTATCGGTCTGCAGTTACATATCACCCTCGGGCCTCGGAATTAATTCCTAGGGAAGACCTCCTGTCCGTATCATGTGTCGACCCGTACGCGCGAGAGGTCTTCAGAGCCGGCAACTTGAAAACAGCCTCCGACATACCTTTTCCCGCCACTGATAAGGCGTCGAGTCATCTGTAAACCATAACTTCTTGCTTCGTTCTACTCTCTGACAATGACGATGCACAATTCAGCACACGCAGATGGGGCCCCCGCCCCCAACGGTATCTCGCAACCCAGAGGCGATGGGCCGGCGATGCTGAATGTGCTCCCGGACGAGTTCTACACTCCTTTTCTCTCCACGGCGGCGCACAACAGGAAGCCTGATTCAAGTGAGTCATGTCGGATCTTGCAAACGTCGGTGCATAACTTCTTCGCAACAGTCCGTTCGCTCCTTCCCCTGGAGCAGCGTCCAGGCGTCATATCTCTCCTCGCCGGAAAACCGAACGCGGCCACGTTCCCCATCACGTCCCTACAATTCACCGCGCGCAACCCCAATGCGCCCGACGCAGACGACATCAAGATCGAGCTCACCGATGACGAGCTGGCGACCGGCTTGCAGTACAGCTTGACCTCAGGGCTGCCGGACCTGTGTGAGTGGGTGTATGCTCTGCAGGAGTTCTCGCACGGACGCAAGAAGGGCGAAGGCTGGAGGGTCAGTATTGGAGCGGGATCTCAGGATTTGATCTACAAGGTGCGTTCGAACGGTTGGGTCTATAGACGCACAACTTAACATCACAACAGGCTGTCACAGCTATTGTAAATCCAGGAGACCCGGTCTTCATTGAGGCACCCGTCTATGCGTGAGCTCTTGAATCAGCACGACCAAGTAGATTCTGTCAACTTATTTTACAGAGGCGTCATCCCAATCTTCTTGTCGCTGGAGTGCGACATCATAGGTGGGTGCTAGTAGGTTCTCTTTCAGGCTTCATTATATATCATGTCACCTCAGAGGTTGAGACCGATGAAAACGGTATCTGCTCTCACTCTCTACGCGTTGTCCTCGAGAACTGGCCACCCTCAAAACCGAAGCCGAAAATGTTATATACTGTACCAGTCAGTCAATATGTAACCGTGCTGGTGCACCGCGGCAGACTGATTCGTCGGTAGTATGGTTGCAACCCGACTGGGATGACTGCGACGCTCGAACGCCGCCTGGAAATCCTCGCGCTCAGCAGAGAGCACGGCTTCCTCATCCTTGAAGGTATGCTCCACCTACACACACACCGGCAGCCGCTCACCCTAACCAATCCAGATGATCCTTATTACTACCTTTATTACGGAAAGGCCCCGAGACCCCCTTCATATTTCGCGCTGGAAAGCGAACAGCCGGACGTTGGACGCGTCGTCCGCTTCGACAGCCTTTCCAAGGTGCTCTCGTCGGGCATCCGAGTCGGCTTTGTCTCCGCGCCGAGCCGGATCGTCGACGCCATGGACATGCACGTACGTCCTCGCGCGCCGCATCTGACCCGCACGCTCACCGCACACAGAGCCAAGTCGTGAACCTCCAGCCGTCGTCCCTCACGCAGATGCTCGCGCTCCGCGTCCTGCGCACGTGGGGCCTTGCGGGCTTCCAGACGCACACGGAGCAGGTCGCGCAGTTCTACCGCGCAAAACGCGACGTGTTCGAGGACGCGATGCGGCGCCACCTCGGCGGGCTCGCAGAGTGGGCCACGCCGGAGGCGGGCATGTTTGTCTGGTGCGTCCGGCCGGATCTCCGGCGCCGTGCATCCTGTGCCTGACGTGTCGTGTGCGCGCGCAGGTTCAAGCTGCTGTTGGGCGACGTGGGCGAGGGCGAGGAGCACGACTCGGAGAGCATCATCCGCACGCAGGCGCTCGCGCGGGGCGTGCTGGCACTCCCTGGCACCGCGTTTTTGCCCAATGGTCGCACGACGGCGTACGTGCGGGTATCATTCAGCTTACTGCCTCTGGACCAGGTGGACGAGGCACTCCGTCGACTGCGCGAGGTCATCCTCGACGCACGGGCGGCGGCGAAATGATCGGGGACGCTGTAGCATGCAAATTCAGAATATGTGAAGGGCTCGGCTGTGTGCATGGCCTGCGCATCTCTATAACTGTTCTCAAACCCTTCATTCCAGGTCAACCTAGCAAGGAAACAAAATACCATTTGCGCCGTAACTTTGACTGGAGTTCCTCTGATCGTACCGGAATATTGAACGTTGAATAGTTGCAATTCTCTCCGAAGTCTCGAGAACTCAAGACTAATCACGCGAGATGGAATGAACTCCCCAGCTTCAAACTTATATTCGCTATATCATCACGGTCATAAACTAACTACTAACAATACCATCTATGCCCCCCAAAACCTAGTCAAGCTCGTTGATAGACCGCGAGTTTTTCCACGACTTGTACGCGTTCTCGATGCCCGTGACTGCGTTCGCGCCGTCGCTGACGATCTTGATGCCGGTGTCAATGTCCGACGCCCAGCCGCGCGCGGCGAGCTCGGTAAGCTCGGCGAACTCTCGCGAGTTCTTCCACGACTTGTACGCGTTCTCGATGCCCGTCACGGCGTTCGCACCGTCACTGACAATCTTGATGCCGGTGTCGATGTCCGACGCCCAGCCGCGCTCGGGAAGGTCGGCGAACTCGCGGGAGTTCTTCCACTGGTGCCATGCGTTCTCGATGCCCGTAACAGCGTTCGCACCGTCGCCGATGATCTTGACGCCGGTGTCGACGTCCGACACCCAGTTGCGCTCGGCGAACTCGCGGGAGTTCTTCCACTGGTGGTACGCGTTCTCGATGCCGGTGACTGCGTTAGCACCGTCGCCGATGATCTTGACACCGGTGTCGACGTCCGACACCCAGTTACGTGCAGGAAGGTCGGCGAACTCGCGCGAGTTCTTCCACTGGTGGTAGGCGTTCTCGATGCCCGTCACCGCATTCGCACCGTCGCCAATGATCTTGACGCCGGTGTCGACGTCCGACACCCAGTTGCGCTCGGCGAACTCGCGGGAGCCCTTCCACGCCTCGTACGCGCCCTTGGCGCCCGCCACGGCGTTGGCACCATCCTGAACGAGGTGGAGACCATCGTCAACGATCCCCACCCAGTTTGTGGGTGCACGTGCATGGCTCTTGTGTGACCCCCTGAATAAACGGGTGAGAATGTGGTTATTAAGACTGAGGCCCTGGACTCACGATTGCGCATGGTGGGCATGGGCATGGTGGGCATGGGCATGGTGGGGCTCAGGCTCCCGCGCCAACATGTCCTGGAGCTCACTGTGGAATTCATGCATCAGCACAATGCGATTGGCACATTCTGCGACACTTACCGCTTGGCGTATTTGTCCCACGCCGACTTGACAGAGTTCCAGGCACCGGCACCGTCTCCGACAATCTTCAGGCCAGTATCAATGTCATTTGCCCAACTGCGCTCGACGGGGAAGTCGTGCGGGCCGTAAGGGAAACGGGCGCCGGAGAAGGGGAGAGGAGCAGCACTATCAAATGTTGAGCACATAATCAATAGAGAGCGGTCCAAGATAACTCACGAGACGACGGCGGGCGCGATAACAGCGGCAGCGACAGCGGCAATGGTAGAAGAACGCATCTTGTGTGAGGGATGAATAAGATGAATAGGGATAGGGTTCGTGGAGTAGATAGATTAATCAAGGAAAGTAGTCGTGACAAGAAAGCGAATAAAGAAACAAGTCAAGCTGCACCAAGGAGTCAGTATCATCAGGCAAGAATGTCATGAAATGGACATACTATCCAGTACTTGAACTCGGAGAAGTTGGGCTCGAACGAAGACTGAGGAGCTGGGGAAACGAGTTGCATGGTAGAGGGTTTTATACAGACTCTGCGACGGCGGCAAGTCGTTAGGCGATCGCCCACATGCAGTGAAGTTAGCAACTTTGATGAGACGAGGCACTGCCATCCGGCGCTTCGGAGCAAAGACGCTCGCCTGATGGCAGTGTCCACGACTCAAAAGACGACACGCACATAATATTCAATCTCGAGCTTGGAAAACAAAACTTGTCTTGACTGCGTTCCGTGTTCAACGAACACTGCCAGTATGGTGCTGGATGAGTACGCGTTCGTGCGTCTCGTCGATGATGATGCAACTTGCCAAGCTTCTACCATCAGATCCGGCCCAAGTGTTATGTACAGCAACATTGACCAATGACCATAATAAGTATTGATCGCCACTACGACTACTAGATACGCGCCATGCATCTGGGTATACATTTGCGGCTCTCCAGTGCCTAGTGCCTGATTCAGATGATGATACTTCTCACGTCGGTATCCACGACGAGCCACTGGCATAACGCCGTACGGCATGGCTGCTGTGCAGAAGTTTCATCGTTAGCACCTCATCATTGTACGGCGAACACTTGAGAATCTGTTTCACAAATTGTTGCAAGCCCCTTGAGCCGCCAGTCACAGCGAAATATCCAATTCTATAAGTATCAGGGTGTGATGGAGTAACATAATATCAGCAATCGATGGACGGATGTAACAGGGGATGACTGCCGTACTCACCATGTTCCGCACGAAACTCCCATATAGAAGATCTGTCCAACCATGTGCCTTGAACGATGGCCGATGTTTAGTCCAATGTACCTCCCGAGTAGTCTGGACCATGCGCTCAAGGATACCAATTCTCTACGCCTGCGGTCTTTCAGAATCGCAGAGTCACCTGTTTATAATGCATCCAGGGTTTCACCACCAGTTCGTGAAGTGAGAATTGATCCGACACCTGAGATATTCTCAATATCTTCGTATACCACTCGATAAAAAGCACACACCTAGTCCCGCAGATCCCTAATCCGTTCGTCGTTACTGGTGAGCAACTGCTGTCGACTAACTTGCTATTCTTGTCTCACAATGGCCGGCCCGCTGGCATAAGGCTGGCCCGCTCACACCAGTCAAAAGATAGTGAACTCCTCAACTTGATTCTCTTCATTTCGCCTTGTCGTCATGGTCGTAAAGTAACAGTTACAAGACACCCATCACGGCACGCACGAGTGCGCTCAACACTCAGTCGAGCTCGTTAAGGATAGCACGAACGAGCAGGCTCTCGAGCTCACTACAAAACGAACACACGAGCACACACCCATAAGCTCATTGCAATCTGAATAGCTGAAAGCAACATACCGACGCGAGTTCGCAGCCTGGTTGACAGAGCTGTAGGCATTGGCGCCATCGCCTATGGCCTTGATTCCATCGTCGACGATGCTAACCCAGTTCGGCTCGCGGCGCGAGTGCGCAGCCTCGTTGACGGAGTTGTAGGCACTGGCGCCGTTGTTGACCAGCCCGAGTCCCGTCTCGATCTTGTTAAGCCAGCCCTTGGGAGAACTGACGCCGCAATGAGCAATGTTCACACAGGCGATATGCGCAGCTCACCGCTTGCTCTGGCCCGTTGCGCTGTCGTATGCGCCCTTCACACCCTCGTATGCGTCATACGCGTCCTTGCCAATGTTCCACGCATCTCCAGGCCGACCTTCGGTGAGCTAAGAAGTCATGAGCACGCATCCTACAGCGAAAAACCTCATTCGTACCGGCGTGAGTTCGCAGCCTGGTTGACAGAGCTGTAGGCATTGGCGCCGTCGCCTACGGCCTTGATTCCATCGTCAAGAATGCTAACCCAGCTGGGCTCGCGGCGCGAGTGCGCAGCCTGATTAACGGAGTTGTAGGCGCTGGCACCGTCGTTTACCAACCCGAGTCCCGTCTCGATATTGTGGAGCCAACCCTTCGGAGAACTGATGCCACAATGAGCCGTGTTCCACACAGGCGATATGCGCAGCTCACCGCTTGCTCTGGCCCGTTGCGCTGTCGTATGCGCCCTTCACACCCTCGTACGCGTCATACGCGTCCTTGCCGATGTTCCACGCATCCCCGAGACCGACCTTCGGTGAGCTAAGAAGTCATGAGCACGCATCCTTACAGCGAAAACCTTATTCATACCGGCGCGAGTGCGCAGCCTGGTTAACGGAGTTGTAGGCGCTGGCACCGTCGTTAACCAGCCCGAGTCCCGTCTCGATTTTGTGGAGCCAGCCGCCCTTTGGTTCGCGAGCAGTGTGAACAGGAAGTGCACTACGAAGAATGAGCAAGAATATGGATCAGAGGAGAACTGTGATACATACGCGACCAGGGCGGGGGCCGCAACCGTAGCAGCGACAGCAGCAATAGTGGAGAAACGCATTGTGAGAAGTGACGACGTGCGAATGGGATGGATACGAAAGGTCGTGTAGTGTTAGATTATAAGACCAGATAAATGAAAGTGATCGTGACAATAAACGAATAGAAAACAAGTCAAGCTGTAGGAGTGAACACATATCAGAGGTGCTTCACGGTGGTCAAGCTGCATAACTCACTAGCCAGTACTTGAACTTGGAGAAGTTGGGCTCGAACGAAGACTGAGGAGCTGGAGATTCAACCAGAGGAGACGAGCCTTATATATGATAAGCCTCACCCCTAGCCGACAACTTCGTTATGACAGAAACGCCACAGATTGTTGTCGCTTAACAGACGTATGTTCACCATGAATGATCGTATACACAAGGATGGATACGAATCTGTGATAGCGGCTGAGCGCTGACTACTTGCCGATCGAATGCTGTGAAATGCTCTGCGAGCGTTGCTCCTATGAGAGGTATGCCAAGCGTTAACGTGGTCACGATGCTGATGGTTGAGTGGAGAAGGTTTGTGTTGCGATCTTGTAGGCAAGTTGCAGCGGGACGCTCTATCTCGACAGTCAGAATCGAATGTAAGATGGCTGTGAAGAGAACCCACCATCCTTGCAAGCCGACTCAAGCCGACTCCAATCGTTTCCTGGGTCCGACAGCAGACGCTATTGTCGCATCTCCTTCTGTTATTTTTGTACATCAGTATTTCTCTGCGCTGTCGTTCCTTTGAAAACAGTGTGCTAGGAAACCAGCGCTCCTGTCAGCGTCGACGCTCCTTCGAGAGACCTCGGGCCCGCGGCGATGGGCGATGAGGTCATTGTGGGATGCCAGTTCAAATTGATTATCATTCGCACAGGTACCGCGTAACTGATGGTAGAGATACGATCTACGAAAGAAAGAAAAGGGGGTCTGGCCACTTGAGGGGCGAATGATTATATCGAACGAGCGACAGCGCCGCGGTTATCCAATAGTGTTTTCGATGCAACGGGAACGACATGATGCCAATGGCCAGCATCAGCCTAACGCAAGACAGAAACTTCCAGCAGATTCAAACTCACGACATCGCTTTTCGGGGTAAAGATTCGTTGCATTTGGCTGAAAGATTGCTTCAAGAACGAGAGTCCAACGAGTAGCCCCTCCGCCATCTCAACAGAGCTTGTAAACCGTCACGAGTGAAGTGCATAGATTGTCCTGCGCGTGTGTACATGTGCAGATGGAGGTCGCGAGCATGCGGCGTACTGCCCAAGTGGCACGCCACCAGTCCCAGACACGTGGCGCGCCTTCGCTCAGCGCTTCGAGCGTGTAAGCGCTCATGGTGCGCGTGCTTTCCGAGTCCGACTCGTAACCTGAACTTCAAAGCTTTAAAACAAACCATCCAAGACATCACATACCCACGGTCACTGCAGTACTCGGGAGTCGGAGACACTCTGCGAAGTGGCGGTTAGATTTCGATCACTGCGCCTAGCAAGGATGGTCTTCAGATCCCCAGAAGCAGACACCGCGCACTGGCACTCGGAACAGAACCGGACACCCGCGGACGCGCACCCATTCACAACCGGCACCGAGCGCCGCACATACTATACACCGCCCGAGCGTGGGCGCACAGACAGAACGTACAAATACAGCCGCACGCGGCGCCGTCACTCCTTGACGTCCTCGATGTGCGCCGAGGCGCTCTTGCCGCCCTTGGCCGCGCCGTGCTCCATCGCGCTGTCGATCTGCGCGCTCTGCAGCGCGAGCAGCTCCGCCTGCGAGAGGTCGAGGAGCACCTTCGGGCCCGAGAAGAGCAGGTCGATCTGCTCGAGCGTCTTGCCCTTTGTCTACACGCACCGGGACGGTCAGCAACGCGCGCAGAGGCACGGGCAGTGGGGGGCAGGCGCACCTCGGGGTAGAAAAAGTACACGATGGGGATGAAGACGACGTTGAACACGCCGAAGATGACGTACGTCCGCGAGCCGATGTGCGAGATGGCCGGCGGCGTGATCTCCGCGACGAGGAACGTGAAGATCCACGTGGCGGACGTCGCGAGCGCGGCGCTCTGCGAGCGCGTCGTGAGCGGCGCGTACTCGGACGCGAGCAGCCACGGGCCGGGGATCCACCCGATGCCGAAGAAGAAGTCGTATACGAATAGCGCGACGGTCGCGACGATGCCCGGCGCGAACGAGACGACGGAGGTCGTGCCCGCGAGGACAAACATGCCGCAGGCCATGCCGATGAGCCCGGTGAGGAGCAGCGGGCGGCGGCCGACGCGGTCGATCATGAATATGGGCGGGAGCGTCGAGAGCCAGTACGCGAGCGACAGGAAGCCGGACATGAGTGCGGAGAGCTTCTGTGAGAAGCCGACACTCTTGATGAAGATGTATGGCGCGTAGTAACTGAGGATCGACGCGTAAGAGGACGAGACGGGAAAGGGCAGACAGAGACGTACGTGATCAGGTTGATGCCGGTGAGCTGCTGCATGATCATAGCGCCGACACCAAGCATGGTGCGGTAGAAGAAGCGCTGTTCGCCGTTTGTGAAGATCGTTGCAATGGCACTGTTCGGACCTCGTCAACGTGAGACTCTGGTGAGATGAGACATTGTCACTCACCCCTTCTGGCCAAGCTGGTCCTGTGCCTCACGCTCCTGCGCGATGGCGGCAATGATCTCAAGACGTTCGCGCTCAACGATCGTCTGGTCTTCATGGGAATGAATGCGCGACAGAACCTCCTCGGCCTCCGCGTCGCGGTCGTGCGAGAGGAGCCAGCGAGGCGTCTCAGGCAGGAAGAAGATAATGATAATGGTACTGAGCGCGAAGAAGACCTGGAGAGCGATAGGGAATCGCCACTGGGCGCCACTGTCGACATATGACATGCCGTAGTCGACCCAGTACGCGACGGCAACACCACCCTATATGTCGAAAACGATGAGTACGTGTTCTGACGGGCATGGCAGGTGCGAGAGGGACTTACGACGTTGGTTGACAGCTCTGTAGTGACGAACTTGCCGCGAGACTCGGCTCTGCAGAGCTCAGCGTGCCAGACGGGGATGGTGGACGTGATGATACCGTTTCCGGTGCCAGTGATGATGCGTCCGACCTGTTGGCGGAGTCAGAAGGTGGCAAACAACACAGCGTCGGGCGAGAACCGACCAGAAGCTGGGCCAAGCTGTAGGACGAGCACTGGATGATGGTGCCGACGGTAAGGATGGCGGCGCCGATGATGATGGTCTTCTTGCGACCGAGACGCTCGCCGCAGAACATGGTGAGAAGAGCACCGAACCAACAGCCAATGTTGTAGATGGCGACGGTGAAGCCCTGGAGAGTGGCATTGCCGTTGGAGGTGGTGGTGTTGATGGAGGGAAACTGGGCTGTGAACGCGGTGCCGGTGATGACGCCGCCCATGACGCCCTGCTCTATATGAAGTGGTGAGCATGGGTGTTGTGTTGCAGGACTGTTGACAGCAGCTTACCGTAACCGAAGAGAATGAAGGCAATAGAGCATGCGAGGGCGATGAGGCGCTGTAAAAGTGCGCCTCGCAGGGCAGTGTTGCCAGTCATGAAGGACATGTTGACGTCGGTGAGCAGACAGAGGACGACAGAGCTGCGGGCGTTGGCGAACTTGTCTTATGTAGGAGAAGACATGGTTGAGCGATCAGAGGAGTAGCATGCGGACCGGAGATCCTGGTGGTAGGCAGACGCGCGTGATCAGAGCTGCCCCTGGCGATCGACATGCGGGGTGCGGGGTAGCCTGCCCCCGCCCCCACATTTTTTAATTCAACAACTCCGCACAACGCTGGGCCGCCATGCATGGTGCGCTGCCCGCTCCTCCTCTGCCCCCCTTCACCCGCCAGTCTTCATGGGCCCATCCGCTTCGTACGCTTCGTATTCTCCGTTAGCCCGAGTTCTCTTGCCGCCGGGGCTTCTAGGTTCCTCGCAGGCAGTGCTATTCATAAGGACCTCCCTTGGTTTTCTGCTCGAGACACCCAATTTTCGTCTGATGCGTGCGTTAGCCGTTCCTGGCCTCGACTGGCCGTCCTACTCACGAGACGGCGCACGGCCGTCGCGTCGGCGACACGTGCGCGCACATACCATCCCGATCGGGACGCAAGTGTCGATCATGCAATTTCAAATGCAATGCAGGATGTTGTCAGATGCCAGAGATCACTTGGCATTCCCCCAGTCGACATCCGCCCATTTCGGATGCAAGCCCGCGCGCCCCTATGTCTCCGCACATCGGGCGGTGTCCCCAACTCGGATCGCGCTGCCGGTCGCGGGTGCGCCTGACCAGCTGACGGTCCAGTCCGTTCTCACCGAGTCCCACACCCAGAATGGATTAGAGCAGAGCTCGGTCCGTACCAGCCATCCCACCAGGCGGGGGCTTTTTGCGATCGGCGGATGCTGTGCGTTCGACGTCGACGGCTGTTCATAGCCGCAGTCGGTCAATGCACCAGCATGCGGACAATATATGACTTATGGCGTCGTGCGAATGTAAAACATAGCTGCTCCCAATGGATGTGCATCGACTGAGCCTAACATTGCGCAGTCTCGAGCCAGACCTTTGCGTTCAACTAGAAACCGAATGCTAGTCGGTCGTGTGACGCTTTCACACCGTTTAGACGTGTGCGTTGGTACAAGCTGCTGTCAGAGAGGATAGACAACCGGGTCATTCGCACCGGTGCTTCCATCGCGATCCCAACATTCAGACAGGCTGCCTAAATTGCCGCACGCCGTCAACTGGGCACAAGATACAAAAACGGGAAAATCATTATCTGGACATGAGAGCGCACCTTCGACGCGTCCACGACCGAACATTGCTCTGGCCCAGCCCCGAAATAACACAGAATCGCATCTAAACTTTCCAACACATACATACCACACCTACACCCCACCCGTTCCAGGCTCCTCCGGCTCCCCCGACCAGCCGCACGGCCCTCGTGCTCACTCGATGACAATCGCCTCCTCCTGATCCTTCTGCCACTTCGTAAACAGCGCATACTGCAGCTCGCGTCCTAGCGCAACCGCGACGGGCCACGGCACCGCGTTCCCGATCTGTCGCTGCATCTACAAATGGGCATCGCCCACATCGAAAAGCATCGTCAGCACATCTGGTCTTGTGGCCACTGCCACAGCAGCCTGGCCGGGGCCGGGGCTGGGGGTGCCGCGGCGCAAAGGAAGAGGCAGACGGGGCACTGACCGTCTTCACGTCGCCGTGGACAGAATGAAACACAAGTCGTCCGGGAAGCCCTGCGAGCGTGCCAGCTCGCGCACGCTCAATACGCGGTGGCACTGGCGGCGGCGGTCAGCGGATGGCAGCGGCGACAACCAACAGCACGGGCACCACGAAGGGGTTTAGCACCCAGGACTGCTTTGCCGTAGGCTCGACGTTGGTCACGGTCGTGTGGAACCAGGCCTGGCTGTCGAGGCGGCCGTAGAGCCCTGGTCGGTGCGCAGTGTGTGAGCGGCGCCGCGGGCCGAGGAGCAGCGGATGGGGTGCTCACCGGGGCGATAGCCGTCTCGGGCGTTCGCAGACGACGGGTTCGCGATCTGCCAGTCCCACAGGTGAGCGTGCAGGCCTGCGCAGGGCTCGTTAGGCCGATCCGAGCGGGAATACGAGAGGAGGTGGCTTACTTCTGTAGTCGGCCTTGGGGTTCAACGGGATGTTGACGACCCTGTGCAAACATGTTGGGTTGGCGTGAAGAATGCAACACGGCAAGTAGCACATACCTCTCTACCGTCTCGTCCTTCAGCACCCGCGTGAAATGTTGTAGGTCCTCGGTCGGCCGTGCTCTGCATCGTGCTTGAAACGAAGTACGCGGTTTGTTGTAGTGGTACTCGACTGCAGCCCCCGACAGCCCGCAGTGCGCCTTTCTACGATCGCACGGGAGCACGGGCACAGCTTGATTGTCTGCGGTGCGTCTTGAGCGTTCGGACCCCGCCTTCCGAGATCGAGGTTCCAGTTTGTGTGGGTTTTCCCTGAGCGAAAGCGGTCAACACTGAGACGGCCTATGATCTAGAAGGACACACCAATCAAAGCGAGGCAAATCCGCGATAGCGTCCTCGATTGTCACGAATGGGAAAGGCGCGACGCCTCGGGCTGTTCGTATTGGCCGTTTGGGTTGTCCATTCGGGAACTTGATCTCCAGAGAATCCACTAGTGGAAAGTCGTGCGTAGGCTGGGGAAGGTGCGGGAGGATGTACGAGCTGCGTGCAGCGACGAGGAAGAAGCGCACGCGCGCTTGCGGCGTGCCGTAATGAGCAGCTTGCAGAAGTCCAAATCGCACTTGATAGCTGTCGAGAATCAAACCATGTGCAGACTGCGATAACGTGGGGGACTCACTTCATCGCGAGCAGTGCGCGGATCAAAAATTTCAACCCGCCCATTTTGATGCCACCCTTTGTTTGGTAGCGCCCCGCCTGGGTCGCGTTTAGGTTGTAGCTGAGAAAACCGCGAACATTCTCGAAGAAACAGAACTTGGGCTTGAGGAAGTCGACCCAAGCCAGAAGATTGAGGATCAAATGGCTCTTGCGATCGTTTGCCCTCTGGAACATGTTCAAACGCGAGTGCGGCTGGCTGCGGGTCCAAAATGAGCACAGGTTGCCGTAAGTTCGGACAGTCGTACGCACCATGGGAATCCCCCAATAATGACATCCACATCACCCGGCTGCGGCGGCTTCGAGAGTGGCCGGAGGTCTCCAAGACTCTTGGGCACTTCAACCCCGAGACCTTGATGCATTTTCACCGCATAACGGAGGACAACGTTCGAGCACTGATTGAACGTGATTGTATTGGGAGAATTTGCTCTATACATAGATGTCAATAAATTATGTTATATGCAGCGAGAAACAACTGAGACACGACTCGCACTTACTGCAACGTCTTAGCAGCACTCGGTGAGATCTCCACAGCATGAGTCAGCCTCATACATTTAGAGGCCTCCAATCCAGCCCAAATGCCCCCACACCACCAAAGGGATCAAATGCTCTCAATGGCTGGTGTCGGAATGCAGCAAGGAACTCCTTCATGCCTGAAAGCTTCTTCTGTTCCTCCTTGATGCAGGATTCACATACCAATATGTCATCAGTTTCGAGCACTTGCCTTTCAGACCACTTGGGCGGTGTCTGAAGGCGGTACTGCATGAAAAAATGGAAAGGGGAATGGGAGAGCCATGTGTCGAGATCTGGGACTGAATGGGGATGAAGAACAATGCATGGCTGCAGGATATCCTCCAAAGCGAAATTCTGCTTGGTATCTGTCATGAAGAGGTGGTGCTTACAGACTATGAGCTCAGTATACACAATTGGTTGACTCACATACCTCATTCTTGACAATCTCTGCGGGACATTGGTTAGCAATAGTACTTATCCTTTCCAGCAGCTGCACAGTGACCATGTCCTGGCCTCGCGATCTTGACTTGAAGTGAAAGTCTAGAACATGACCAACGAGAGCAGGACCAAGAGTATTCTGTTCCTCCTCATCTGTTACTAAGCTTGACCTCTTGATCAGCACATAGTCATCTTGATGATAGGTGTTCCCCTGGTAGGCAAACCCAGCATGGACCTGTTGAGCATGTCTCTCCAGTTCTCTTTGCTCAATCAAGAGACAAGGCAAACAGTTGTCTGGAGGAGACATGGCTGTGAAGGCTGACCCAGTATCATTGAGATCTGAGAAGGACATCTCAGCTTCATTGTACATGAAGCTGAGGCAGAATTTAGAGAAAGGCCATAAGATGTTTGTGCAACTCACTTGTAGAAATATTCCCCAGGGCCCAAAGAGTCCAAGCCTAAAATGCCTTGATGAACAGTGACTTTAGCCACCACAAGTTGGATATCAATGTCATCACAAGTAGGACACAAGAAGAGCTCTCTGGGATTAGAGATTTCTTCCAGTATGGTCCTTGAGGAATGTTCAAACCACTGAACGTGGAACCTCTTCTGTCGCTGATTGATATAAATTATCTTTGCAAACCTCCAATATTGTCAGAACACAATACATGAAACAGGTACATGTTCCTTACCAGAAGAAGTCCGCCACCATAGCTGACTCAGGGAGACTCTCCAGATCTTCTGGAATCTCTGGCTCCTCTCTATTTTCATACTTTCCTGCTGGTAACAGGACCACATCACCAACCTGTGAATACATTATCAGAAGTGAGATCAATATAGAGCATTGGAACTCAAACCGAATACTCTTCTCCATCAACCACCACCTTCTCCCAAAACTCATACTGAATACGACTAGCACTTGGAAATGATAAGATCCGCTTACCCCCTTCTGTTGTCTTCTCAAACAACTCAAAGAGGAACAAACGAGCCCGCCGCTCCCGCTGTCGCAGAACAGTCTTGTCCTGGGCCTTCGGGGGAGGACCAACGACCTGGAGATGCTCGTTGAACAGGCCTAGAGAAAGCTCATCGATAAGAGGAGTGACAGTCGTCGGATTCTGGTTTTCTTGCCGGAGGACCGCGGTATCGATGTTTCCACCGGAAATACGAGGGATCACAGGCCTTCGATGTGGCGGGGGCCTTCGAGCGGCACGATGCCAACCGGGCTTGACAGTGGGTGAGAATGGATGGCCCTGCAGAACACGTCGAAGAATTGGCGAAGATGCTAGTGTCTCCCCATCCTCCATGTCCTCGAGAGCAGACAAGATGGCAGGAACCTATAAGCATGCTTCAATATCTATATTGCCATAATCCACATTCCACTCACTGCTTGCGGAATATCACCTGTCCGCAGGCTCTCACTTCGGATTCCGAGCGGCAATCCTACGAGAAACTCAGTGAACTCGGTGAACGACCAAGTTGGGTGTTCTGCAACGGTGGAGATCACCATCTGTGCGATCCGGTGAGGCCTATAGAAATCATAAAATAGTTGCTGATAGGTTCTCGACGGCTCGTTCAGGATGTACCACGCGAATGAGGTCTCGATATATATCGGCCTAGAATCTAGTTCGTCAAGGTACACTATCGGATCAGAGATGGGACTTACTCGTTCGGTCTCGTGTAGTCCAACGACCATCGAAAGATCGCGGTCGTCTGCAAATGCTGCAGGTTTTCATCGAGTTCATCTTCCTGTCCGGCATCCTCTTCGTTTAAGAATAACGGAGACACGTAGCCTGCAGCTTGGAAGTGCCGGTCCTCTACACCATCGCTGTCGTCGAGTAAACTCAATGATATCACCTCCATGTCATGGATGGGATCGAAGACGCAAAACTCCGAGAGGATCCGAACGGGTTTGTTGTCCGTACTATCATTGTCGTAGTCGTCCTGGTCTTCTCCCGCAATCACTGTCGACGCCTTCTCCTTAATGTCCCCATGTTGAGGAGAATAACGCAATTCTGTAGTTGACCAGCATGGATAACTCGTGACACAGAAGGAACGACATAACGTACTCGGCCGCGCAGCCTCCGTCGCAGTGGGGCGGCGCTCATCACCCGTTCTAGGGCGTTTATCCTTCTGTCCCTGTGCAGAGCGAGAGTTTACAAGGATACTGCACAAAGGCAGAAGAGGTGCTCACCAGTGATACGTTTCGCAACTCGTTCGAACTCCTTCGCTTAGAGGGGCCGACCGCAGAGTCGGCGGTCGCGCTAGGTTGAGAATGTCGAGACCCCGCCGTAGAGACACTTGCCGAAGAACGCGTCGTTGAAGATGAGGGGATATTGGGCGGGGTGGACACTTCGTCGGGAAAGCTGACTTCGTATGCGGAGGGACGATTTCTGCGAGACATCCTCGAACAACAGCGGCTGACGTGACACAGAGATGTAGATAGCTATTGTAGAAACAAGAACGAATTGCACCCAGCTGCAGCGAGGGGGATGCACCGAACAGACAGGCCGAGGGATTCGAGTCGCGCCTCACGCGCTGAACGTTGATCACACGAGATCGTCGATCACCTCAGCGCCTCTCAAAGCGACTTTGCGTATGTAGGTGTGTTTTACAACGATGCATGATCAAAATGGATAGTAATAGAATCAATTAGTGCAATAGCGGACAAGCTGCGAATGTATAAGTAACAACAGCCCTAGAGTTCGTCCTTGGAATGTTCATCTACATGCTCATCCAGATCTCCACGGAGGGCTTTCCTCAACCCTAGTAACAACCTATGAGTGAAGCGAATACAACATTGACACTCCTTTCGGAAACTTACGTCGTTGGGTCTCAGGTGATAGCTCCGTAGGCAGTACAACGTTGTACTCAATGTACAAATCACCGAAGGCATCGTCCTGCTCGAAGACAGGCATGCCCTCTTCCTTGATTGTCTGTACGAACCCTACGCGGCGTCAGCTGGTTGGAGAGTTCAGTTCAAATGTGAGCTTACCTGGTTGTGTGACACCGTGTCTTTGAAGTGGCACGACATGGCCATCAAGATGCGTTAGGTTGCGCTCAAATCCCAGCAAGGCCTGCGAAGCATCACCGGGTTAGTCATCACACGTTTTTCGTAGAGGTAAACACACCTCCTCAACACCGATGGTCTCTTTCCAATACAACCCGCTTTCCTTTCTCCTCCATGACCCCCGCTCCTTGCGACTTCTCACCTTCAGGATGACATCTCCGGGCTCCCAATCGGGGTTCTCGTCACCCTCGCCCTCAAAGACAATTTGATGACCTTCCGGCGCACCGCGAGGGACATCCAGTGTGTAGTGCTGCGTATGGTCAATGATCTTTGCCCCATCACAGTGCGGGCATTTCCGGACAATGGTGTGTCCACGTCCACCACACTCATTGCAGGTCATTTGAGTCTGCGTAAACATCCCTGGCATGATCTGCTGGCGCACGATCTTCACACCTGCACCGTTGCAGGCGGAGCAGGTGTGGATGTCGTCAGAAGAAGCTGCACCGCTCCCGCGGCAGTGATCACAGAGAACACGCTTCTTCATCGAGAACTAACAGTCGCCCAAGGCCAGAGCATTCAACGTGTGAAGACACGAGGGTCGTAAGCCACTTACGTCTATACTGGCGCCAGAGTACCTGAAGATCTACAGTATCAGCCACGTCGGGACTCGCGCATCGTACAGTCCACCTACATATCCGCAAGTGAGACCTCAATATCAATGAGAGAGGTCTGCCCTCTACGAGTCTGGTGACTAGACTCTGTTAACGCTTTTCAGTGATTCATGATACAACAGTCCGAACGAAATTGACTGACGGCCTCCAAAGAAGCTTTGAAATATATCGAATGGGTTGCCATGATGTTGCTGACCGCCTTCATGCGCTTTCAGGCCTTCCTGTCGGAGAACGTCCGCAAGTGAGCTACGGCTGAGGGAAACGCCAGAAACACTCACCTCTCCGTGTCGGTCATATAGTTGTTTTTTCTGCAGGAAGGTCAAGCTACAACTGACAATGAGAGAATGTAAAACATACCTCAGGATCTGACAGGATCTCATATGCTTTGGATTCGATTCAGTTATCCATGTACAGGAAATCATCGAGTGTGGAACACTCACCATACGCAATGTCTACGAATCTACTCTCCGCATCTTCATCCTTATTCTTGTCAGGATGATATTTTCGACTGTCGAACGTATGAACGATGCCCAAGCTTTATTCATTGGGAGAGATCATACACACCTTAGTCTTTTGTACGCCTTCCTTATATCCTGCTCAGAGGCCGACCGAGACACTAAATACGATGCGGCAGCATAAGTGAGCGAGTTGCTGGGTCGACAGACCGCGTGCCTTTGACTAACGCTCGAGAACTTTGTATAGGTCCGCTGCGTTGACTAGAACGCAGAGCAGCAGTGTGACCACAAGTAGAAAGAAAAGACTTGTTCCCATAATAGATGACCGCAGAAACGAGACGCAAATGACTGGCGGGTGAGAGAGCTGGTAGCGTTCTGGCGAAGCGGAGGAAGCGACGACACGTATGTATAGCACGTGATCATTAGACCTAACCCCAATCTCTGGCTAGGGCCGCACCAATACCTACCATGTACCAAGTCCCTGCGAGCTCTTGCTATAGAGCATGTACTGGCACGACAATATTGTCAATCATCGAATACCAATCCGCCGGTCCATTGTGGTCGACGGCACTCCTGCTGCCTGAGGTTCCAAACCTCTTCCAACACGTCGTGCACCTTCAGCGGTTCCTCCTTCGGCCTCTCCGCCTGGAAGCGTCTGTACTCTTCCTCGCGTCGATGCAAGTCCTCCTCCGTCTTCTGTATGGCCCGTTGCCACATGCGCATACCCTCCTCCAACCTCCGCAGTTCCTCGGTTTTCCTCCTGCTCCTCTCCTCCTCGCGGTTCAGCTGCGCCTGCACCACCTCCGCTTCCCGCCGCAGCGAGAGTTCCTCGCGCCGGAGCAGCTCCTCCTCCCTGCGCGCAATCTCCGCCTCCCGCAGCCTGACCTCCTCCGTCTGCCGCCGCGCTTCGTCCTCCTTCCGCTTCATCTCCTTCTTTTTCGGCGCTTCTCCTCCCTGTGGCGTGCCTCCTCTTCCTGCCGCCTTCTCTCTTCCTCCTGCTGTCTCGCCTCCTCAGCCTTCTCTTCAGCCTCGGCCTTCTCCCGCGCAATCTTGTCCTCTTCTGCCTCGGCAGCCGCGACGGCGAACGACACGCGAGACGACTTCCTCGACGCCTGTTTGACTGGCTCCTCGACGCATAAATTGTCTCTCCCGTTGTCTTTCTCGTCCTCACCTACCGAATGCGCGGTCTCCCTCTCGTCATGCGTCGACGCGCTGAGTCGGGCGGACGGGCCCGTGTCCGCGCGGCCGCGAGACACCCGGGGCGCAGAGCGCGAGCGCGAACGCGAACGAGACGGATGCGAGCGTGACAGCGGTTCGCGATGTGGGCTTTCCGTCGGCGGACTCTGCGCAGCGACTGCATCAAGTGTGCCCGTTGTAGGCGGAGGAGGGTGATCGGCCCGGACGACAGGCGGCTGGTCAGGGGCCTGCCGGACGCTTGGAGCCGCGCGCGGAGCAGGAGTGTCCAAGTCGTTCAGCCTCCTCGCGAGGGTCGTTGCCATAGACTGTGGAACGGGTGCACTGTTCTCGGTGGTATGTGCAGATGCAGAGGGCTTCGACGCCGGGGGGCCTTCTGGACGCTCGACGCTTGATTTCGCGTGTTCGCCGCACCGTCCTTGGCGATCGAAAGCGTGTAGGAGCCAGCGGAAGACGGTGTCCGCGTCTGAACGTTTGCGCTCGACGATACGCTGCGGGCAAGATTCGAACGAGGGGCCTGGGTGTCCGATGGCTGGGGGATCGAGGAAGATGAGGCTCTGGAAACAGGACCAGGCTTCCAGATCTGAGGAGTCTCGGCGAGCCGATACGATGCAGAGCGTCTGACGGAAGACGGCGGCGGAGCCTTCGAGGGAGACAAACTGTCCCGCGACAGTCCACTTGTCCTCGACTGTGACGTGTCCTGCTCTCTGATAGCGTGTGAGCTGTCCCTCTCGCGCAGAGACCTCGTATCCGGATCGCGTTGCAGTCGATCATCTGTCCGCACACTGGTCGACCGATGGATGCTTGCACTGTCGCTCGTGCGGTCCGCACCGAGTGACGCACTGGCATGTGCGAGCGTTCTGGACGCAGCCGGTTTCACTTCTGGAGGAACACCGGGACGCCAAATCTCTGGCGCGGGAGTTGCCTTGGCCTTGGATTGAGGAGTAGTAGTCTCCCATGACGCCTGAGCTCCTGTGCGTACAGAGGAGGAGGAGGACGGTAATCCGCGGTGCATCTAGGTTTGAAGATAAGATTACTGCTCCTCAGCATGGGAATGGAAACGCCGGCAGCAATTTAGATGCGCACATGTTTTCAGAATTGGGGGGCAAGATCTGAGCGCAGTGAAAGGAACCCGAAGAACACAGATGACGCTGCATCTCCAAACAATCAGTTATTCATCTCCAAGTGCAGATTGGCAGATGAAGACATACGCGGTGCACAATTTCGAAGACTGAAGTTAGCCAGTTGTGTTCTGCTGAGGCGTCGAGCACGTTGTGCCGTAGCTAAATGATACAACGATCTGCTAGTGAAATGAACCTCTGAAGTAGATCAATCGCATGCATGAGGGCGTACTAGTGCAAGAGGTCTTGGGAACGACTGGGACGGCCAGCGTCGCTGATCGTGAGTGATCGAGCACGACTTAACCACGTGCACGTGGATCCGGCCGTGTTCTGAAATATTCATCCAAACCAAGGACTTTCTCAGTTTAGACATGTTGCAACTTGCTCTAGCATGGAACTGTATTTCAACGCACAAGTTGAACCGGAGGACATGTGCAGAACATGCACATATCCTCTGGATACAACGTCTACTAATGTCCGCGTGTATAAAAACAAAGAATAATAATGTCGCAACACAGATTAGTACACGCTCTATTATCCACCGTGTCCCCAGTCAGCCAATACTGCCTAACGTGCAGGTCTGAACAACACCTATGTGCCGGCGGTGCTTCCGCATATGTCGGGGTACATCCTGTCTGTGGGGTCCTGTGGAATCCAGCCGCCCTCGAGTCCCTTCTGATAGCTCCAGTCGTCCGCATTCTCAGCCTGGGCATCGGCGACCGTCAGTGCGATCCAACACGGAAAGACAAAGTACAGACCTTCCAAGCCCAATACACCCATCCCTGTATGCTCTCCCCGATCTGCACTTGGGACTCCCAATACCTATGCGGCAGTTGACAGTTGATGAGATGCTCAGAGAGCAGTGGAAGAACAAACATACTGCCTGAGGAATGTCTTGTAGGAGGTGCTGAAGTTGGACATGCTCCCTGTGAAGCCCGCGCAGCTACCGAACACCTGCTGGTTGGGCTGCCATGTCCCATCCCACCGTGCACCGACGCCGCGGCCATTTAACCATTGAGCGCAGTCAGTTATCGCAGTGGACCATTCGCCAATGATAGTGACTAGATTAGACTTGGCGTAGGCAGTGAGGGCGGGGATTTGTTGGCATGAAGCCTGGCAATGTGCATGAAAACATCAGAACAGACGAGGTGTTCGGATGAAGCACGTACATCGATGTGAGCAGAATACGAGAAGGCTAGTTGTTCGTAATTGAATATCTGGTATTCGTGCTGTGAAATAGGAGGTAAGGTAATGTAACTAACCCAAGATGCGGAGAACTGAAGCGCTGCTGCCCACATGCATCTGCATCATTCGAAGATCGGATCCTGCAGAGTCCCTCTTCGAATAATACAAGTACATTCTAGGACATCGATGACGGTCGACGGCCTAGAGAGAATCAGAAGGCGTAACGGCACTCACGTAATCCATAATAACGCCCTCGGCCTGCGGATACTGCAAGAAGTTTTCCCAATTCTGGGAGCAAAGACTTGAACAATACGCCCACAAGAGGGCTTGAGATACACACCTGCACCCCGAGGAATGCATCACCGATCATGACCTGGCTCCCGTTTCCGGAAGCCTCGCGCACTACGTGGTATCCCTCTTGCCAGTACGTGCCGATCTCGTTTCCGATAGCGGAAACGTAGCCCGCCGGCTCGTTCAGCAGCTCAATCACGTCGAGCATTCCTCCGATCTCTTTGGCAATGAACCGCATGATGTCAAGTGTCCGCGGCACGCTGTCTGCGTCACTCGCCCATGCAGGGGAATTTATCCTCCGCCCCGAATTATCGAAGCCGTTCTGAGAGCCGGGGGCACCGTGGAGATCTAGGATGACATGAACCGAGTTGTCCTTGGCCCAGTTGAGAGCGCGTAAGAGGTAGGGCCACGCTCCGGCAATATAGGGAGACACAGAGGTGGTGTAATTGGTGTCTGCAGACGTAATCGGGACGGACCAGTAGCCCAACGGAATTCTGAAAACGATGTAAACGGCTCTGCGCATGATCTTGCCTGTTTAGAGAGACTGACCGGACATGGTTCAACCCGGCGGCCTTGATAGCCTGGAAATCATCCTCCGTGATCCATGTGTCCCAATGGTTCTGTAGGACAGCCAGAGCCTGGCTAGCGTTCTGCATTTGTCCGAAGGTATATTCATCCACAATATTCGTGTTGTTCGTATTCTCGAATATGCTCGGAGTTATCCATGGCTGAGAATAGTCGTTGGGAACGAAAGTGTCCTCATAGATGATGAACACTCACTTCCAGAACAAACCAGCCACCGCTGAAAAGCTATCAGTGCAACTTGATCCGGCCTCCGAGATTCGAACGTACAGGTTCACTCCTCTGATAATATCTGTGCCGTACTTGAAGGGCGTGACGGTAGTATTTGTACCGTTAGAAACCGCGGAAGGTTGCGTGGTTGGTGCACTCGTAGAAGTCGGCGTGATGGTATGTGAAGCAGATGCTGTCCCTTCGACGAGATCCTGCCATTTCACAAGTCTGCATTGCTGAGCTTCAACCAGTACAGCTAAACACGACAACAGCAAAAGCCTGCGTAACGACAGCATTTTCAAGGCATGGAGGGACGAAGGAAGATATGAAAAGAACGCATGACTCGTCTCTTCGCATGCAGTTTCTTGCAACAACAAGGACACGAGGCTCTATACTTTGGCCGCAGGGAGAGCAACGGCCGCCACGTGCACGTGTAGCTCGCGGGAGCGTAATCTGCAACACTCGCTGACCGTGAATCTCATGTTCAAGTTCGATTGCTTCAAAATTACAGAGAGCTGGCGACCGTGAAACCGTGGTCATAGCACAGGCTCTTTCCCTCGCGGTGTTCTTGAGCGTCAACAAGACGGGCCAATAGACGAGGATATCCGGAGTCTGCGCATGCGCAGGTTCAAGGAATCGTCACGGTGCCCTCGGGAGACTAGGCCAATCTCGAAAACAAAAGTCAGCCCTGCTCCTGGACTTGTCCGTCGTGGAAGCAAATCGCGAGGCTGTCAGAAGCTCTGCAAATTCCGACGGAAACCCGCGCCCATTTAAATATTTAATAGGTGGGTCGTTGAACACAAAAAAGCTATGCACCGTGCTGGCTGGTTTCTGACATTTGATCCCTTCTTCCGCCTTTCCACGTATATTGGTATGACCATCTTGGGCGCGCGAGGCTCGTCTTCGACTTTCTGGCAGTTCCAGTCTCGCAGTACTCTCTGTGTCGTCCTCACTCTTCACCGCGCCGTTCATTTCCCTTTACTTACTCGAGCTCCATCGCCATCCGGACCCGCTGGCCGCCATGTCGCGCGTTCTCTATGACAGCGCATCTTCAGAACGACCTCTTTGACTACACGTCAGGGCGGTGGATGTAAGTCTCATATATGTTATTCTATGGGGTATATTGTCTAACCCGTAATCCAACGTTTCTAGCGTTAACGATGCCCTTCGCCATGCAGAGCGTAGACGTATCTTCAACGTCGATGGGCTACGTCAACTTGCAGCCTTGTCTGTCGAGAGGAGTCCTGGTGACATCGTCGACCTGAAAAAACTCGCCGAGGGTGGGTTCAACCGTACCTTCCTCATCACCATGCGCGATAACTTCCAAATGGTGGCGCGCATCCCGTATCCGGCCACAATTCCCAAGAAACTCGCTGTCGCTAGTGAGGTCGCTACTATGGCCTTACTCCGTTCCTCTGGGCTGCCTATACCTGAGGTATACGGATACTCGACTTCAACGGACAACACAGCAGAGACCGAGTATATTTTCATGCAATTCGTTCAAGGCACGAGCTTGAGCGACATATGGTTTGACCTAGGAGAAAGGGACCCTATTTCAATGTCACGTCAAATCACTGAACTCGAGTCGAAGATGATGTCAATTGCTTTCCCGGCAGGCGGAAGCCTGTACTATTCAAAAGACTTGGAGAAGGTGGCCGGGATCCCGGGCATCCCGCTGGAGGACGAGCGTTTCTGCGTTGGTCCGGATACCCGGCTGCCTCTGTGGTATGGCAGGAGAGCTCAGCTCGACGTAGATCGAGGATCATGTAGGGTGTTCTCCACCCTTTTTTAATTACTCCTTAAACTAACGGATAACCATAGACCAAAGTGTCGAAGCAGCGTTCGTAAGAGGAGCCGACAAGGAACTGGCTTATCTGAAGCAGTTCGGCCGACCGCTGTTGCCGTTCCAGCGCGTAAGGAGAGAAGGTTACCAGTACAAGGAACAGCCGCCGTCGGATCACATCGAGAACCTAGACCGTTATCTCCTCATCGCGCCGTCTCTCATTCCTAGGAACCCGGCCCTCTGTCATTTCCGCGCCACCCCGACCTCCAGCCCAGCAATATCATTGTTTCCAGATCGCCCGACTCTAACCTGCACGTCGTCGGCCTGATTGACTGGCAACACACCTCGATCCTACCCCTGTTTCTCCTTGCCGGTATACCCCAACAGCTACAGAACAATTATGACATTGTCTCGCAATCTATGACCCAGCAAAGCGGAGAAGTGGAACTCCACCGTCGCCGCCTCGTCCACTACCACTACATCCAACACACGGAGGAATACAATGAGCTTCATTACGCGGCATTGGCGGACCCCATAGGCTTGTTCCGCCGCCGCCTTTTCCGCCACGCCAGTGGCCCGTGGGAGGGCGAAACTCTCTCGTTGAAGATTGCGCTGATAGACGCAACGGAAAACTGGGAGATGCTCACGGGAGGAGTCGCGTCATGTCCTGTCGTGTTCGACCCCGATGATGTACGCGAGACGAGGGAGCTGGATAAAGAACAAAGAGAAGCGGACGCGTCTCTAGAGGCGTGCCGGGACGTGATCGGCCACGGGCCGGAGGGCTGGGTGCCCGTCGAGTACTACGAGGAGGCCATGGCACGCAGCAAGAAGCTGAAGCAGGATGGATTGGCGGCGGCCGAGTCGGAGGCGGAACGGGCTCAGGTCGAGGCGCACTGGCCTTTCAACGACATGGTCGAAGAGGAATACATGTAATGGAACGAGCTAGTTCCTGCAACAACAAGGACACGAGGCTGTATAATTTGGCGGCGTTTGGCCGTAGAGAGCTCAACGGCTGTCATGTGTAGCTCGCGGAAGCGCTAATCTGTGAGTCGGCGGCACTCCTTGACCGTCCGATTGTGGTCGTCTGACAACCGTCGTCGATCGTCACGGTGGGTGGCGGATCGAAGGGCCACGTCTACAATCGTTCGTCAGTTTTTGTCGATGTTGACGAACAAAAATTCACCCGCAGTTCTCGCGAGGCAGCGAGCGGTTTCTTCTTGCAGACATCGAAAATGGTGAGGTAGTTGCGCACATCGGCTTGAATAATGAAAGTGGTGAGTGAGCCTGGCCCACTGTCTGTTTCGTCGCTTCCGTTCATGATCATACGACAGGTATATGTGCATACGTGGAATCGCCTTCTTCCAGACGTCTCCACGTCTGGCGTTACTACATCCTGTCGAGGGCACAGCGACGTACATACTGGCAGGCCACACATCAAGGGACTCCCATTCATTCTCAGGGTATCATAATCCTCCAGATGATATGGCTGGTTATTTCGCACGTTAGGGTCTCAACCTATTGGAGGGAACACCGTCAGAACTTGAGTGGTACCTCAGGTCCGCGGTCCGCCGCACTACACTAGCTGACCCCTGCGGCTTCGGTGCCCGAATGACCGCTTCGCAGCTTCTTGTAAGAAGATGATACAGCCCTATCCAAGGCCATCATTTCAATATTTGGTATACGTATGCCGCATCTGGGTGCGGAGAAGTGGTGCGGCGTGCGCAACGCGGTGCTGCAGGAGAAGCGCTTGACCAAGTTTTGACTAGATCCGTTCAGTGCGTGTGTCCATCTCGACGCGTATCCGGCGATGCGATTTTGCTGAGATGGGTTGAAGTCTTTCTATATCTGCCTAGTCTGCGTCTCGTAAAGTACGTATTATTGTGACCGACCATGATGAAATTTCTGTTCACACAATTGTATAGGTTGTGTCCTTGGCCACGTCCATCGCAGGCAGCACGGTGGAGTGAGAAGTAGCCATCTTCACTGATCGGCCACCGAGTTCCACCCCCCATGTTTGGCCTTGCAAGAACATATTTGCCAAACGACGTGCCAAATGTTCTTCATGTCGGTTTAACTTGTCTTCTAGTTGCAGTTCGCTGTTTGCCTGGCGCGAATATCCAGATATCGGTATCATTACAGGAGACGCGCGATTCTAGTGAGCATCTCAAATTCACATTTATTTTTCTTGAGTTGCTAGCCCGAGCAATGGCGTGCTGAGCAGACAGAACGTGTCAGGATGGTCGTGATGTACAAGAAGTATTTTTACAACAGCTTGTACAAACTATACAAGACGTGGAACACCAGCAATTACGAGATTCTTGATGGCTCTCCAATCCATCTGCGCGAGAAGGAAGCGCCTTCGAGTCTCCTGACAGGGCTGACAGGTGGAAGTACGACGGTATCGGGTGGAAGTGCGGACAGCCGATATCCTCTCCGTGAGTCAACGTGCTCCGTTCAACTCGTTCTATTCCAATATTAAACTTCTCTCTTCGAATGCTTGCGTAGGCCACCTTCGCGGTAGATGTTCTTGGTGCCGTGACAGCTTTTGACGCCTGCTGTGGTCTCAAGTGGTGCCGCTTGTGCTGTCATTGTGTTGAACTCGTGTGCCCACGAGAGAGCCAGTACAAGGTCATTGTGGTGTGTGTTACGGTATCACCAGCAGACCACAATTCGCGTCTTTGATCATCATATTGCATACAAGGTAAAGGTTCGCCGCAAGATGTCCCGGAACATCCCTGGCACTGATAGGACGCAAATACCTTGCGTCATGCCGGGAGCACTGAGTTTTCGTTGGTCGTGTAGCTGGCGTTCATGCTATCCTCGAGACGGCGCTTGCGGCCAAAATAGCTCAGGCAAGGAACACGCCCATTGGCATCAATGAGGGTGAGCCTTGTGTGCGCACTTGCGACTCCTGACTTCATTCATCGGACATCTGCGAGATTCTCAGTGCTATCTCACTTTCTGTCGTTTTGTATGATCTAGTGGACGCACTTCGCCGGCTATGTTTGTCGGTGCGGTTCCAGCGCCAAAAACGACAAACTTAGATCCGGGACATGCATTCCAATCCGCAGTGGTATAGGCCCGACGTCATGAGGCGCCTCGTATTCATTTCGAAATCTCTGTGCGACGCGAGTGCTACTGAGAGCTGGGTGCAACGCTGTTTCCAGGTAATCGGATCTCACAGGCATAGATGTTGTTCGGAGGTCCTGACAGACATGGCCATGCATCAGTGTCCGTGATTGTGCTTGGAGTGGGGACATGCAGCTGCATCTTTACGTATGTTGCCAAAGGGTCCGTGGACAGCCTGAGTGCATGGTCAAAGTGTGTGGATCTGGCCACCGCTGGAAGACGCTTATTCTACTTTGGACAATGGTGATTTCCAACGATTGATACGAGTACAGATAGTTTGGAGAAGAAGGGGACGCATCATGGACGGTGACTACAGTATCTGACGTGATAATCTGGTCTAATAGGATTCTCGCGGTGTGAGTTCAAGCGGGCGAACATCTGTTGCTGGAAAGTTGGCGCTTTGGAAGGAGCCGTTGTGCTCATACTCCACGCGATATTGAGCGCCTCCAACCTAGCAGCGGGAGATAATCAGAGCGCGAAAGAGAGAAGGAAAACTGCCCATACTCGTTCACAAAAGCCAAGGACGCACTTGATGACTCCCAAGACCCAAAGGTTAGTTTGGAGTTTCACCTCAACCTGCTGGTCCTGCGCGATTGTCAGCGCACGCCGTTTTTTACTATGAATCACCCACAGGTATCTGAAAATGGGGGAACAGTGAGTAGGTAGATCGCGGGCTGATGTGCGTCGTGTCCATACCAATCTGACAATGTTGCGTATGGTTTGAGAACTGCTGGGCTCCAGCCGATTATCCCGCACAGAGACGGTCTTAAGCGGGAAAGATGAGTGAACGTGAAAAACTGGACGATGGTGTGCAGTCAACGAACCCTAACACGAGGGGCGGTGTTAACATTGTACTGATGGGGCGCCATGTCTGGGGAGGAGATTGAAGGTCGAAGTCGAGATATCCCAGTTCGTTTTATACTGGCCTGCACAACTCAAATGCCTGAAAAGGAAATAAACCATGATCACCGCGGATTTCCTTGTATTTTCCGCAGTTGACCTTACTGATTATGAGGATCCGTGGAGTGGCAGTCCGGGCACGCGTGGGTTCTCGCTGCACATTCCGCCAATGTCTCACTGCCCGATATCGTTCGTCGCGTGAGATGTGGTAGAACGCAGGCATCCCAGTTTGCACCCCGAGGTGTAACTGTAACTGTTCAAAGAGGTGCGGCCTGGCTATGTACTCGAGCTACACAGCTGTGACCTGGAAATGATGTCATGGAGTGGACGGGCAATAACCACATCCGACCATCAAAAGCCGACAGTGGTAGGAGGAAGACGGGCATTGGTACGGTGTAGTTATCTCGATAAGGCGGGTGCAGTGTTCCACTATCCGGAAGGTGAGGATGAGTGCATGTCAACGGGCGACCACAAAAGGACCAACAGTACCTGGGAGTGAGATCCAGCAGATTATGCTTGTGGGGCGATGTTCCTCGTGTAGTCAACCGTCAATGGGTGTTCTCCTGATTCGCGCGTTCAAGTTAACGCCATGGGCTGTGCACATCGGGCTATCCGTGTGGATAGTGGCATATCTGAGCTTTACTCACCACAGAAGCCATGTGCTCTTGTGAAGCCAAGACAGTCTAATGAATGCGATACTACTTCAGCTTGCTCGAGTCACTGGCACTAGCATGTAGTAGTTACGTTACCTTGAAGAAAGTCTGGATCATCCCGCACATTGACTTGGAGCTCACGATGAGGCTAGTCCCTTGAAGAACGTTCCGGATCGTGCCTTGCATCAAGCTCAATATCCATCCGAAGAACTGGACAAGTAGGGCTCCTCACCTGGCCGTACTTGCACGAAAGCGTGGTCGAGGAAGGAAGAGCGCGTAGCGCGTAATCTTTATTACGTATCGGCGAGCGCGCGCTTTGAAGCGTATACACTCGGAGGCCACACGTCGGAAGCTCGACTACTGGGACATTCTACTAGGAGGTATTGCTGATCGTCCCTCACCCCCATTGATCTCTTGCAACACGTTAGCCAGAATATTGTCATCAAATCAGTTCATTCAGCTCCGCAAAATATCTATCTGTCGGCTCTGCCGCGCGCCCATGAGCAATGCCGAATCAGCTATCCATACCTTTCAAGAAGACCTACGTTATACAGCTTCGTCAAGCAGTGCGGCAATACATACTATCAAACTACACTGACACACATCCGGATGCGTTCAAATGGGACATCAGCCGCTGGGAGACCTTGCGGAAGGACGGAGCAGGAGGCATTGTCCATGTCGATAGAGTGAACAACACGCTTGAGTGCGTCGTTCCTATTTAGACTCTATTCTTGCGCTTACAGTCTTCGAAGGTATCATGCACAGCTTGTATTCATATTGACGAAGTTGCCGGCCGATGTTTGTGGCTCGAAAGCTATTCAGTTTTCAATACCTAAGCTTTGCCTCGTGCAGATTGGGTTGGAAATTCCATATGCACCCGCCTTCAACCCGACGGCCCTGCCAGTAACTCTGTCGAACCTGGCGTATGAGCGAGCTGCAGTTTTGTTCAATCTCGCAGCCTTGTACTCTCAACTTGCTGCCTCCGAAGACCGCTCGAATCCGCATGGGCTGAAGCAAGCCATTATTTCCTACCAGGCGAGCCGTCACTCGCATGATGGACGCCAGTGAATTGAGACTTCTCCGATAGAACGCAGCAGGAACTTTGAAGTACCTGGCCTCCTCCGCCGTACCCCAGCTACAAGCATCCGTGACTCACGACGATATGCCGCTCGAGTTGACACAATCTTATGTGAACAGCCTGGAATTTCTGATGCTTTCTCAGGCACAAGAGTGTGTCTGGCAGCGCGCCGTCATGGGTCGGTGTCCTCATGTTCCCTCGGCGTATTCGCACTGACACCTTGCAGACAACTACAAGAATGGACTCATCGCAAAACTGGCACGTAAGGTAGCACAGCGATTCACCTGTGCCTCGGCTATCGTTGACAGCTGTATTAGGTTTCATCCTTTTACAGTTTGTCTCTGTCCGTGGCCAAGGAGGCATCCCCATCTATCCGCTACCTTTTCCCTTCAGTGCGTGGAGACATCTGGACTCTGATGTGTGGGCTGAAGCGCCTTTACAGCCCTGGTTTTCCCATCTGGAGACAAAGCAATTCCACTTCGAAGCCGCTGCACAATACAGGAAGAGTGTCGACGACCTCGAGGCAAGCAGGTCTGTCTATTGTTCTTCATTATCCACAGCTTTCCACTAATTTAAACGCGTTACAGGTACGGGCACGAGATCGCGCGCCTTACGCAAGCAGAAGCGACAGCAAAGAAGGGTTACGACATTGCCCGTCGTGGCGGTGTAACGCCCGTCGTGCTGCAAGATATCAAAGTAATGTCACATAACGTTCATACACCTCTCATCTCTCACCGGCTGCATCTTCCCCCATAAGTCCCTCCTCGACAATGTCCAGAAAAGCTTCGCACGGGCTGAACGCGATAATGATCTGATCTATCATCAGGAAGTCCCTCCAATTCCCGCATTGCCGCCAATTCAGGAAGTGTCGATGGTGCAGTCCGTCGTTTCCCCCGGTCTATCCGACCCAAAGGGGATGATTGGCAACGATGCCGTCATATTCGGGGAGCTGTTGGGCTGGGGTGCGAGGGTCGCCATCGGTGAGCATCGCCATTTCTTAATTAATGTCCCATTCGGGTTCAGTGTCTCTGACCTCCGAATTTGCAATCTGCAAGACATCTACAGAGACCGCCGTCAGAACTGGCTCAAGGACGAAGTTGTGGACCGGGCACAGCATCTCGACGACACCGCCACGCAGTCAGTCGCGAGCCCCGATCAATTGCAATATGATATACTGATATCTGGAATCGATGCACAGGACACTAGAGTCACTCAACTTGCCTGCGGCGCTGGAGGCTCTCGAACGCCCGATCGGCCTGCCACCGAGTCTACTTAGGAAGGCGGAAGAAGTGCGGCTGGAAGACGGGCCTTCCAGGGTGGAAGCGTCCACGGAAGATGTTCGAAAACTTGCGAAACGCGACATGGAACTATTGAACGAGGCGAGACCAAACAATCTGATTCGTGTACGCTGCTCGCCGCTGACCAGACAGCATCACAGGCGATGGACATATTGGATCAAGAGGCGGAGGAGGACGAGGCCTTGCGCACGGAGCATCCCGTCGACCGACCGCCTTCTCACGATGCCAACGGCGAACTGATCGGTAAAGCGGAGCGATATCGTCATATCCTCGAGCAAGCGGGCGAGAGCGATGCACTGGTCCGGCACAAGTGGGATGAATGGGAGAAGAACATCGTCGAGCTTGCATGGGACGAAGTGAGCCTTCTCTGCTGACCGTGGCGCATGTCTCCGTGTCCGATCTGAATCACCTTACGCCGTTCAGGCTGAACTAGAGGCCTCTGTGCCGTCCTCTGCCATGTCTCTCTCCCAGCGCTCCTCCGGAGGGCCAACTGCTACACAGACGCATTCGCGCGCCTTGCGCGCCTTGCTCGAGTCGCTCGACGACATTATGCGCGGCCGGGCAGAATACGTGAGGCGCGCGACTGGCTTGGCCGACGCGGATGACATCAAGCCGCGTATCCTCAAGGCGGCCGCTGCTGTGGAGCGATGGGTCGAAGTCCAGCCGTCCATGTTCGAGGACGTGCTAGACGAGGAGCTGGCAAAGTTCGAGAAGTTTCGGACCGCTATCGAGGAAGGCGAGCAGCAGCAGGAAGTGCTCCTCGAGTCCATCAAGGTAAAATGGTCATTTGGACATCCCTCGTGCATCAGTGCTTTTCGTAACGTTGAATATAGGAGCGAAATGCCTTGTTCCTGCAGTCACGGAAAGAGGATTCTACTGTCAAGGAGCGGGAGCATGCCTTGCAATCTTTGGACTTGGCGTACCACAAATACAAGGAGATCACGCGTAATCTTGACGAGGGCATCAAGGTACGCATTCCATGGTGTCGTGTTTTCTGTCGTGCCTCATGGTGTTTTGGGCAGTTCTACAACGATTTCGCTGGCGTTCTCACGCAGTTCAGAGATACCTGTAAAGACTGGGTCAACATGCGAAGACATGAAGCTCAGTAAGTAGCGGCGCAACATATGGGTGATTATTTGTGCTCAATTCGTGCCTCACTGCTAGTTCATTAACACGGTCCATGGAGTCCATGTCGTTGGCGACACCAACATCGCCAGGGACTTCCTCGGTGTCCACTGGTCCTGTGCCACAACGTGACTGGCAGCTTGAACAGCCCGCTCATGCAGTGCTGAACTTGCCACCGCCAGACTCCAACGAATGGCAAGAAATGGATTTGCCTCCAGCCCCTGCCACTCCCAGATTAGTAGGACCGCGTCCCGGGAAGAAGAAACGGTAGACGAGAGCTAGGACGACTGTATCGAGACGGTGTGCGCGACTACATGTAGTAATTCCTCCATGATATTCTATAATATACTGAACTAGGGGCATCGTCCTTGTTTTCTACAATCGAATGAAGTCAAGATACTAAAATCAACACCCACATACACGAACCGCACACATGAACACCCTGAAACCCTACATATGCGTGTGCATCCCATTACTTGTGGTACTGCTTCAGGTTATGGTGCCTCATCAGCCACTCCCAATCGTCGGATCCGAAGACCGATCTGCGCGCAACCATGCGTTCGTTCCACTGCTTGAATGTGCCACCTCCCTCTTTTCTCACAATGTCAAAGAGGCCCTCGCAAAACCCCACCGTCTCAAGGCGTTCGAGGCGTGCCGTAACATCTTCAACGAACGCCGGCGTTATGCTCTTCGGCGAAACGTGTAGGAATTTTCAAAGACGAAAACCTGCGAGCTGCGACGGCACAATGAGAGCGTGCATCGGTACGGCGAGGAGGACATACCCGGTCGAGCCACGAACGACGCATCGTCTCCCCGCCCTCGTTGTCGGGGAGACGGGTAGCTATACGGAGTGCCGTCAGGTTTGGCGGGGCGTACTGCCCCAGCAAAACCAAGTCGTCGTGATCGGACGGCCGACTGTTCAGCTGGATGCCGAGCACGCGGAGACTCCCCAAGTCCGCAATCGCCTGGAAGAGCGGCTCGAGAGACGTGTCGGTCCCGCCTGCGTCGAGATCTAGCCGTCGCAGCCCCTTCTTCGTCCGTATGAAATCCGCCAGAATGGCATATTGAGAATCGAGCTCCTCGCCCCTGGTACAAATATCGAGCAACTTCAGAGACGTCAGATGCGGCAAGGCCAAAGGCTCCTCTTGCAGCGCGGTGAACAGATCACGGCTGTTTTGCTCCACCTCTGCTTGAAACCCGAAGAGATGGATGGTGAGCGACTCTAGCCGTGCGCTGTGCCGGAAGAACAAGTTCAGGTTATCCAACCCGGCGGCGCACATCAGCTCCAGGTGCGTGAGGTCCCGGAGAAGGCCGATGGAACTGGTCCAGAGGAAGCCTCCCCAGATGGATAGATCCACCAAACTGCCATAGTTGGCTTGCAAGAATCGTAGGCCTCGTGGACGTCTGGAGGTGCGTCCACGAGCGTTTGTTGCGAGTATAAGTCGTATTCGACAGGAGGAAAAGTGATGGATCGTAAATGAGTCATACGATGGAGCATTGGATTAATACGTTGTGGGATCCTGGGCGAGTGGCAAGTTAGTTATGGCATGATGCGGATAGGCTGGCACTGACGGGACATGGACTTCCTGTAGGTGGGGACAGAACGTGACGAGTGCTTCCACGATCTCCGGTGATATTTCAGGCTTTGAGAAATACCAAGCGAACGCGCGGAGATTGCTCATGTTCCTGAGGGCTTCTATCAGACATCCTGCAGGAGCACGGCGTTAGTATTGGATACCCATCTAGATAATACTCACGTCGCTCAAAGAGTGCAGAAGATTCTGAGAAGGTGTGCACGACCAAACGTTTCACAGCAAAGGCAAACGAAGGATTTTGAGCGAGGTGGTGAAGAATGTCCCAAGCTATGGGGGACCAGTGTTCTTCAGATAATTGGGCCGCGGCAGATCGTTGGTTGAGAGGCGCAGATAAGATATCATTTTGCAAGCACCGAAGTGAATGTGAACGGTTGCGAAAAGGAATTTTACCGCGAGATCGTGTAGAGACGTGGAGACAAACAGGCATGTCCGCTTTCCCGATGTTGGAAGGGCTTGGACAATTAATTGCCATATTTCCCATGGTAGAACAGGACGTCTTGTCGTCATATGCGGAGAAAGTGATATGTGACCAAATGAACGGAGGTCGTGAATCGCGAACAAGCAACTGCGGCGGCGGCCACTGAGTTCTTTGTGCATGTGGCCGTCGTCAAGATTATATTGGGTCTTGCTTATTAGGTAATATTGATTCTTTGCACTGTACCCAGTCACTGCGTGCAGGGTCCGCAGTACCGAGTCGGAACATCAAAGGAACATTTGAGCTCCTACGTAAAATGTGTCTAGCGTGTCTTGAGACGGAACATTTTGAATACATTTTGGATATTCTCACAATGTTCAGCCACAAGCCATTGTAGGAACAGTGAAAATATTTGTGCTGGGAATATTTAAATTTATGCTAGACAGAACATGCCATGAACATTCAAATTGTTTTCACTGGGAACATTCAAAATGTTTGGTGGAAGAACATTGTAAACTCATTTGATATATTCTCACTCCACTCATTGTTCGATTCATAGCCCTGGCTACCTCGAGTGCCAGTACACAATGAGTGGAGCGAGAATATATTAAATGAGTTTACAATGTTCTTCCACCAAACATTTTGAATGTTCCCAGTGAAAACAATTTGAATGTTCATGGCATGTTCTGTCTAGCATAAATTTAAATGTTCCCAGCACAAATATTTTCACTGTTCCTACAATGGCTTGTGGCTGAACATTGTGAGAATATCCAAAATGTATTCAAAATGTTCCGTCTCAAGACACGCTAGACACATTTTACGTAGGAGCTCAAATGTTCCTTTGATGTTCCGACTCGGTACTGCGGACCCTGCACGCAGTGAGTTGTACTGGCGATGTTTGCCGGATTCCGACATTCTTCGGTCAATGTCATTGACAAGCCATGTTCGTTGTGAATATGGGCAAGATGTCGGTCTAACGGTTCCCAAGGTGGTTAACAGTATCAATTCCTGGTTTCGGAGAACTCAGAACTGAGAGCTGACCATTCATTTCTGCATCATCACGAGCTGCGCCGGCCAATCTTGGAATGCTGCCAGTGTGCAAACCGCTCTGGGCTGCCCGGGATGATGGTTATCAGCATGCACATCTCCGAGGCGCCGATGTCTTCCACTGGTTCTAGTCGCTGCGTGCATCGCCTTGAACCGCCCTGCAGCACGACTATAAATCACATCCCACCACCACCAGCCCTACAGCTCACCTTTATCCAGCACCAACACCATGGACGCCCCGCAATTCCCCACCCCGCATGGGGACACTCCTCGTTTCCCCACCCCGCATGACCCGCCCGCGGCCCCTCCGCCGTACTCAACCTCAACGCCCCCGCCCTCCGGCTTCCGCGTCGCCCTCAGCACCGACGCGCCCATCCCCGAGCACCACCAGCTCGGCCCCCCCGTCGGCGCCGACGCCGACGGCTCGCCCGTCTTCGTGGGCTCCGCGCTCTTCCAGAACTCCGTGCACCCATGCAAGGTCGTCCCGCACCTGCAGCCCCCGTGCCGCGTGCCCTACGGCGGGGCCGAGCGCGAGCACCACGGCCGCTACGACCTGCTGCCGTTCGACCCGCGCACGATGGAGTGGGTGCCCACCGCCCACGGCAGGGTCCCGCCGGGGCGGCACCCCGTCGAGGGCGGGTACGAGGAGAACGGGGGGAAGCTGTACCATGCGCTCGCGCCGGTCCGGGGCCTGCGGGTGCCCGGGAAGACGGGAGAGCATCTGGTGCGTGTGGCTCGGGGACTTTTACGTTCACTGCTGTGTGCTCAGGCGATGCCCGGCAGGACGGCTGCAATGTTGCCTTCGGAGGCGGCGAGGTGGTCTTGCATGATAACTACGAGATATTGTGCGTTTACTCCATGCAGACCTTCGATGCGTTGCTCATGCGCCGGCAGGTGCTGGCGGTGAATGATTGAGCACCCCACGATGGGCGGCCTACATCCGACCGTTATTACAGCAACATCTTTTCGTCCGCGTTGTCAAAAACGTTGACCTGTCAGAGAGGATCAGTCGTCTTCCTCTTTGTGGAGGGGAACTCATAGCAGTGTAAAGAGTTTCATGTGTATCACTATGTTGACAAGTACTATGCAGGAACAGTCGAGACACCCCGATTCATTCGACGGCCAACGCATGCGTTGGCTGAGATACCAAACTGGAACGCTAACCATTGACATGGGCGAGCTAACGAATCCCTATACGTATACTGACTGAGATTCGAGATGTAACAAAGGTCAGGCAAATATATATTGTTCGGCCGTTCAGATTTCAAATGTTCAATCGATCATCGATCATCCCCCGGTGTATTGAAGAGCTTGCTTGTCAGCATTCGCAACAATCCTCGTTCCTCAATTTATTCCCATTGAAAACGCAGACAGAATTACATACGTAAGTAAAACACAAAGCTCGAGAAAATAACAGACATCAAACAGGGAAATAGCGATATATCTGAGTGCAAAACATTGTACGTAAGAACGGGAGCCAAGAGGAAATGGGACGCTCCGATGGCCTATGTTGCCATGTACGACCTCGCAGGACAGGAAATGTATGGCCATAAAGGACAGAGACCACACAACGGATCAGACAAGTCTTCCTCAGGCCAGATATGCCTGTAAATTGGGCAGAAAAGACCTGCAGCGCACGAGGTGAGCCCCTGACCGTGAACACGACGCGGACGCTCGACACGTACATAGCACCAAGCCCCGCAGCGAACGCGAGTGCGCCCCACGCGAGCGATTTGCGCTGCGGCGTGGCCCGCAAGAGACCGACGCGCCGGTTCGTGGCGATCGTGCGTTCGCCGACTTCCGGCTGCTTGAAGTCGAACGTGAGCTGCGCGTCCTCGTCCTCGCGTGTCCGCTTCTGCGCCGTCGACGCAGATGCAGACTCGGCCTCCTCGTCCTCTTCTTCGTCCTCGTCCTCTTCGGCCTCCACCGCAGCCTCCTTCGCCTTCCGATCCGCATCCCGCGCGGCCTTGAGGCGTGCGATGAGGTCGCGCTGCTCCTGGATGTCCTGGCTCATGTTGGGCTCCATGGCCTTGGACACCTCCGACGCCTCGTCGTCTACGACAGTCTCGTCAGAGCCAGCGGGTATGTGCGCTCCCTTGCGGGTCTTTCGTTGGCTCTTCGGAGATAGGATGGAGGGCGCGGGCGCAGACGCGGGCGGCGGGCTCTTGAGACGTGCGGACCGCCGGGGAACAGGCGAGTTCACAGTGCGCGCCTGCGCAGGGGTCTGGGGTGCCGGGGCAGGGGCGGTCGTAGTCTCGCTCGCGTGCGGTGGTGAGGCCTCGCGGCGGCGCTTGGAGGGGTTCGGTGCGGGGTCTCTGGACTGCGGGGTGGGCGGGGTTCTAGGTGAAGGTGCTGCAGGGGACACAGATGGCGTGGGCTGCTGGGCTTGTCCTTGCTTGGACTTGCGATAAACAATGTTGGGGTCGGGGCTGGACTCGGCGAGAGACGGGATGAAGGGGCCGAGCGAGTAGCTGTCCGCGATAGCGATGGCGACGTCGGGATTGACCCACGTTCCCGCAAAACGCGCTTTCCCCGACCTGTTTGCGCCCGCGATGTCGTAGCTCACCTTGACCCAGGAGGCCTCAGCGCGCTCTGCCTCCTCGGTCGCGGTGGGGAATGCGGCGCGGAACATGGTGGTGAGACTGATGGCTCCCGTGTCGAGGCGGCGGAGGATAAAGGCGTGACCATTGGGCTGTTATCGCAAAGAGGGTCAGGGTGAGGATAGACGACGACGCCGAAACTGCGTACGGTTGGGATTTTGATCCTGCCCACCTATCTCAAACGTGAGATGGACCACTGGACAATGGCGGGGTGCACGTACCACAGTGACCTGACCATCGCGCACTATCTCCTGGAACTTTACCGGAGGGGGCTTGGACGGATCAACTAGACATCGCGCGTGAGGATGAGCAGCGGGGGTGAAGATGGAGAGACAGACGTGTTCTGATCTGGGGATTGGCATGTTCAACGGGGAGTTGTGGGCGGGGTATTGTGGCCCGCGGAGAGGTGAGTTGCCTGGTATTGGCAGGCATGATGAGGAGACAGTGCGCGTGCAGTCTCGGGGGCGCGTTGGTGGCAGCTCCTCGCAAACATGCGTCCGTCGTGGCCCCAGCCCCAATTTGAAACTCCGCCGCACAATGCCGAGCCTCAACAACAGCTGCTATTGTTCTATTATTTATTCTACATACAGTCTAATCGTTTTCTACGCTCGCGCCGTTGTTGTCTTCTCTAGCAGCTGTGGCCGTGCAACCAGCGCCTCGACGAGCTCCGAGTGCCCCTTCCACCACTCGTTCTTTCCCCGCCGGTTCTTCATGTCCGCATGCTCCACCATCTCCTGCGCGGGAACCCATTTGATCGTCGAGCCCTGTATCGTAATCGTCGCCGCCGACTCTGGGGGTGCCTGCCGCGACCGCACTGGCTGCTTCATAAGCAGGCCGTGGTGGTGCTCGATGAACGCCATGCACTTGAGCGACAGGCGCACCGCCCGCGCACGGTCCATGGGCGAAGGGATCCCGCCCTGGAGTGTGTGGCCAAGCGAGGCCGAACGAGAGTCGAAGAGCGTCCCACCCTCCTCCTTGAGCATCTTCGTGATGAACTCCGTAGTGTATACATCGGACGATGCCTCGTTCCTGCCAGGCAGCTTCAATCGTCACATCTCCCGAGGAACAAAGAAGCTGACCTCAGGACCAGCCGTCCCTCTGCCTTCCCCTTGACATCGAGGCTATACCGCTTCTTTAAGTACTTGACGTCTTGGCGCAGCATGTCCAGGTCAATGCCCTTCTCTGGAGTGTAGACGATACACGCGCCCGTCTAGAGACTCGTCAGAATTTTCGCACGCATGTTTGGTAGAGCTTACCGCGAGCGCGCCCATCGTGGCAATATACCCGCACTTTCCTCCCTGCGTCTCGACCACGAACACCCTGTTCCGGCTCGCCGACGCGCTCTGCTTGATCGCATCGCATGCGTTCACAAGCGCGTTCAGGCTCGTGTCAGTGCCGAGGCTGAACTCCGTCAGCGGCACATTATTCGAGATCGTCGCGGGCAGATGTACGATCGGCACGTTGAACGCGGGGTACAGCTTGCGCGCGGTGTCCAGGCTAAGGAGCGCGCTGAACGCTTCGAAGCCGCCGATCATGAGCAGCGCGTGGAAGTTGTACTGCTGAAACTTGGCTGCGACCGCGCCGAGGTCGATATCGGGCAGCTTGCGGTTCGTGCCCAGCTCTGACCCGCCGCGCGTCATCCAGTTGTCCACCCCGAGCCACGACAACTGGTGCACGTTGTCTTCGAGCAGCCCTAGGAACCCGTTGTGGACCGCGAATGGTTTATGGCCCTGTCGCAGGCAGTAGCGCACGGCTGCGCGTGTCGCCGCGTTCATGCCTCCAGCCGGAGCTCCGACGCTGTGACCGGTACATACCAATCATCACGATTGTCAAGATAAGACATCGGCTTACTGCATGATTGCTACGCGCATCCTCTGCGATGTCCTGGTTAGAATAGGTGAGACAGGTATCACATAAATAACGAACGAGGTGATGGGGCAATTTGGGCTCCTTCTCCAGCACCGACGTCGCGAAGAAGCCTTCAAGAGTCTCACCGAACTCCGGGTCCCGGAGTGACATTGCCTTCGCGAAGTCTTTCTCCGAGATCGCTTGTGTCACTTGACGCGTCTGTGTCGAGCATTAACAGTCAGATATAGACAGCCAGAAAGGTCGAAAACCAGACCATCGCAACGGCCTCCATGAGCGGCACGCGGGTGATCTTGTTCTCGCTGACACCGATCATGTACGACGGGGTGTCGGGGTGGCTTCCAGTAGCGCCTCCACTGCCTCGACGCCTTGGAGGGTTGGCTGCAAACAGACACAATCCAGATCAGCAGGCGTAGAATACGGACATGTGACGGGCCGCACCATAATCCGGTCATAGGCACAGGGCGCACCGCCACGTTGAGTATGTCCCAAGGTGGTGACACGGGTATCGAGACCTAGTCGCTCGGAGAGAACGTCCTTGACGTATTCTGCACGTATCGGGTTGAGCGAGGAGTCGTGGGCACCTTCGGCGACGATGACGATCGTCTTGCGCTTCCCGACGTCTCGGTGCTAAGACATGAGGACATGAGTCAATGCCGGCGCGCTGCATGAATAAAGGGGATCCTGGCCGTTGAGAGGTTTGTTTCCGGCACACCAGGAAAAAAGCCTTCCCGCGGATACAGCTGAAAACGGACATACCACTCACACTCTGAATCATCTTGCACATGTGGTCCTCCCAAGGATCCTCCGTAGGAGGGTTCTCCGGGATGAATATGAAATCAGCACCACAACTATAACGCAAATGAGGCCTCGTTATGTATTGTAGGATGCATCCAGGGCATACCTGACCCCAGCCATCAGTGCGAGCCACCCACAATGCCGACCCATGACCTCAAGCACGAACGCGCGCGAATGTGAGACCGCAGTGGAGTTGATGTTGTCAATCGACTCGCAGATTCTGTGCAGGGCTGTGGGCGCGCCGATGGTGAGATCCGTCATTGACATGTCGTTGTCGATGGAACCAACGAGACCGACGATCTTGAGATGCGCGTGGACCGTTGCTTGCTCCTCTGTGATTTTTCCTGTGGGTGGACGTTCAGCATCGCTGACCGCATGAGAGAATGGGCGCGGGAGTCACCTTGAGCGCGCAGGTCGGCGACGTGCTTTGGCCACTCGGACCTGAAGACGTCGGCGCCGGTCAGGGAGCCATCCCCGCCACATACGACCAGAGCGTCGATTCCTTCCTTGATTAAGTTGAAGGCGGCGGTCTGGCGACCTTCCTGCGTACGGAAGGTTGTAGACCGTGCCGTTCCAATCAGGGTTCCGCCCTGTCATCCTGCATTGAATCGGCAGTGCACTCCGAGAAGAAAAACGGTGCTTACTTGGGCAAACCAGCCGCGCACGTCGTCCCATCCTACACGCACGATGTAACGGCCGCGGAGCGTTCGCCCGCCGGCATGGTCGCCGGTGCCGTCACGAAGGAGCTCGCCGTCCCCGTAGCGCAAACTGCGCGCAAAGGGCACCTCGTCCTTCTGCGGAGACGTCGTGTCCTTGTCCTTGTCCTTGTCGGCAAAACTGGGGCGGCGCTCCTGGGCGTTTCCGCGGACGAGTCCCTCGTACCCCTCGCGGACGATCCAGGCTTGGCAGCCTCTAGACGATCATGGTCAAATGGCAGAGAGCGAGACGGCACTGGGCGGGACTGTACTTGATGATAGCCGTCTTCACGACGGCGCGGACGACGGCGTTCATGCCCGCACTGTCTCCGCCGGAGGTGAGCACGGCGATCTTCATCTTTTTCTGTTTGGGTGCAGGCTCTGGGGCGGGCGTTGTCATTGTATGCGTATGGAGTGGGGGAAGGAGGATGAGGGAGGGCTGGGGAGTCGCCCGGTTATATAGGGCGGACTGGGCGGTGCCACTGTGGAGGAAGCTTTACCGTACGAGGCCGAGCGCATGGGACAGGCCTAGGAGACGCGTCGAGACGCGTTCCGCGCATCGATTCTCCTGCTCGGCCGGACTGGCCTCGCTCCTTTCGACCACCATGGTCCACGTTCGACTCAATCAGCGCGAGCCCAACCCCAATCCGCACATCAACTTCATCTCCGCGCTCCCAGCCGTCGATGCCCAGGACCAGGAGGATGCCCGCCAGCTTCTCAGGGCGCTCGCGGCCCAGGTCAGACCCGTCATGAAGGCACACGGGTTCGAGGTCAACAGCTTCGAGGAGGTGAGTCTCGTTGGGCTGCTTTGGGCGGGGCAAATTCCAACCATGCCGTAGTACGAGCACAACATGGTCTTCGCGGGCAGAAATTGGAACAACGGTGAAACTGTAGGTCAGTGCATGTCGAATATATGCTCGCCATTACCTCACGACCCGATAAAGAGCTCGTCTTGCGTGGCAAGAGCGGCGCCTTCCTATCTGTCTCTTGGCTAATGAGCACTTTCTGCCACGAGGTTTGTCCGTGAGCCGTACAGTCCAGTATACCTTCCTCCGTCTCATTATATTTTGCATACTGGGGCAGTTGGCACACATACAGGTATGTTCTAGTCGTTCGCTTGCAAGTCCTGTCGAATATATGCGGTGCTGTTATGAGATCCGGACCAGTTTGGCCTCTTGAGGTTTGATTGTTTCCGATGCTCCACGCATCGGACTCAGTGTCGACCAGTCCTTGGTGGGGGCCAAGGTTTCTCGGAAGTGAGGTGCCTTGTGCTCGGTATATGCTAACATTGGTTTCCCGCAGCACGCGAACCATGGCCGTGACTTCCAAGCCCTATGGTCAAGGCTCCGCAGCGAAGTACAGGACCTGCAGCGCAAAGGATACTACGGAGATGGTCCAACGCCTTTCTCTTCTGCGTCGACACGCTTCTGATCGACGCGATTCCAACAGGCTACTGGTCTTCAGGGACCCGACTTTCCGACTCTGCTAGGGTAGCCGGTCAGTCGCTCGACGCAGGCGACCTGCCCGAATATGTGGTACGCAGTGCCCCCTCCCCGAGTATGCCAATGCATCTGACTTGTCTCTTTCGGAACAGTGCGGTGGTGCGCAGACTCGTGCGCGTCCTACCGCCCTCCGTCGCCGCCGCCGGGCTGGTCCATCGAACTACTCCGGCGCGCAGACGGCGAAGAAGCGCAAAGCCGGTTCGCGTGTCACCGCACAGGGCGTGTTCAGAGGCGATGGCCATGCGCTGAACGAGGACGTCGAGGATGTAGCGCAGAAGAAGGCGGGCGCGGGCTTCAGGAAGAAGGCTGGGAGGTGAGTTGGCCTCCCGATTGTGCACGGACTCGTCCGACACATATATGTGGCAGCAAGCGAGCCAGGGAAGAGAGGGCGCTGGCGGCGGAGCGTCGGGTTCAGGCATTGCAGACCAGAGGCACGTTCTCTCTCTCTCTCTCTCTCTCTCTCTCTCTCTCTCTCTCTCTCTCTCTCTTACATCGACTGAACTGACGTCGTCTTTGCTCTTTGCAGCAGCGAGTTCTTCGACGGCGCCCGCATCACGGGACGAGTCTTCGGGAGAGGAGGAAGACGAGCCAGTCCCAGAGACCGACGAGGACCGCCGGCGGACGATGCTGGACATGATGGCGCAGACAGACCTGGAAGGCCTGAAAGTCTCACGGACCGACTTTTCCTCAGACTTCGTATACACGTCTCCAGGGTCATCCCAGCCACAACCTCCAGATCACCCGGAAGAGGCTGCCTCTCGTCTCCAACTATCTACCCCTCTCACCGGGGCTGGGTCTGCATCGACGTCTAACACAACGAGTGCGAAGGGCAAGGGTGTGCTGACGAATCAGTCGAAGCACGCGACCCTAGAGGATTGGGCAGATTGTGGCGGGCCAGAACCATCTAGGAAGAAACGACCGCAGGTTCCGTATGGTGCCCTCGTGCGGGACGAGGTGACACACAGGACGAAAGAGGCGCTCGGGATGGCTTCGACAGACGGTGGCAGGCGACTAGGCGAGGCCCATACGATGTCTGCTGCGCGAGACGACGGCGGGGCGCGCTCGCCGGCGCATGCGCCGAAGCGGGATGGGGGCAGCGAATCGGGGTGGGCGTGTCTCGTATGCACCTTGTGAGCCTCTGATGCAGTTGCGGGGGTCGCCACTGTGCTGACATCTACTTGCTTGTGGTGTTAGGTCAAATGCGCCGGGACACCTCGCGTGTTCTGCGTGTGCTACGCCTCGCGGGGAGTCGGTGTGGGCGGGAGATGCAGTTTGATGCGGGCTGCTGCCATGTAGCGGTATGATTTTTGAGCCCATATATGTTCGTGTAAGTCAATACCGCTATAGCATAGATACCACTACTGTCCGGGCTCCTGAATATTGAGATCCTCTCGTGATCTGCCCTACCAATATACAGCAAGAAGCAACGCCGACGGTCACTCAGTGCATCTCAGCCTAGCGAAGAGAATGCACGACGGCAATCCGGTGAAGTTGTGATCGGCGGCTCGTGTTGGGAGAGATGTGCGCATACTTTCAAGGCATGTCTTGAATTCAGGAAATGCAACGGTTGAAGCTTGATGCCAGAAGCAGGATGTCCCAATCGAGCAGCAGACACGATAATAAACACTTTGTATGACATTGTGCAAATAAAATACGCTCTCTCAGCGTAAGCTAGACGGTCATATCACTATGCCACTCCCGGCGGATCTTTGGATGTGCGATCTGGACTGTGCGGAGGGGTCATGGCGAGGAACATCGCATTCGAACCATGCGTGAGCAAATTGATGCGCGCAACTCTGCCAGTAAGCGTAGTGGGATCCAGAAGGGCATTCAATCCAGCAAAATCCTCGTGACCGGGGAGCGTAGCAAGACTGGAATTTATTGAGATCGTGTCGCACTAGGACGATGATATATACTCACATGTTCTCGAGAGCAGGGAGCACCAGGAAGCCGTCTTTGAAAGCATCGTATTCAGACAAGTCGTCAAGGGTGCACCGAGTACCCTCCAGGTCTAGTACACGAAGGAAATCGGAGCCTATCCCATCTATCCGGGCGATTTCCGCTCGGAAGATGGCAGTGAGTCTAGATGCATTGTCGTTTCCCCCTGATAATGACTGTTGCAACCAAGTAGGAAGACGGGCGCAACACCACAGCGGCCGCGTGCTGATGAACTGCCAATCACTGACAGAAATCTACATGGTAATGCTGAGCCAGGACAATCTGAGCGAGGCGACTGCATATCACATACGATTTTGGAAGAGTTTGATGAATCAACGAAGAAGCTTTTCAAACCCAGCTGATGGATATCGAGAGACAATTGCGCCATTGTCGGGTCGTCCTCGTCCAGTCCCTCGCATCGTTGAACCAAGTCGCCGAACAGACCGGCAATCCGCTCGACCTGAAGACGCCCGTCGTCGAGATCTCGCTGATAGGTGGGCGGTGCATCTTGCACAAAGAGGACACGAGAGCAATCCAGCTCTCTCTGTGCACATGCAAAGTAGTATGCCTTTGCATTCTTGAACGGGCCGCGGTCCAAAGCAAGCTTGGCACGTCCATCGATACAGAATGCTCGCCGTACTATAGGACCCACGGGATGGCCTGTCTGGTCACCTAGGATCAAGCTTCCGATGGCATCGAACCTGTGGCGGAGCAGTTCTACCATCCATTTTGCTACTTGCGCGACGACAAGGTTTTGCTCGAAGTGCGATAAGGTGTGGAAGACCGTATCAAGGCTAACACCTAGGGGCTGTGATATTGTCAGTAGCGAGCCTACGACAAGACGAACTGCGTGGACCTTCTCCAGAATCGCGTAGATGCTCTTTGAGTGATTCTGGTCTTCATCAAGATTGAACGCAAGAACCTTCGGAACAGGTATGGACGTCCGTTCAGCCATATACTTCAGGGTGGCTATCTGAAAGTAAATTGAGTAATACCGACGATAGTCTGAGAGATCAATATCACCTCTGACTCGAGTATAGCAGGCTTGGTATTGGGGCTTGGTATCCGGAGCAAGAGCTGTCTTCCGTTTTCAAGGACCACATCGTAAGTCTATCCCGTAAGAATAACCATGAGGGCGCGGCGGATACGGCCTTGAATAGAGTCACATACTACATTGAACTCATCTGCTCGGGATGGTCAGAAAAGCACCCTCGAATGCTCTGCAGTACTCGCCTCTCCCGGCAGATCTGATCTCGTTGATCTCGACTCCCGCCGTCTCGCGAACGACGTTCTGCACATCGGCACTCACGGCTATACGTGTAGGGTCAAAGTACGTGGACATCGAGGACAACCGCAGGAGACTGGATCCGGAGCAACAGTTGGCCTTATTGTCGCTGTACAAGGCGTCTGAATCCGCGTCACCGGGTGAGACTCCAGATGAAAGGAACATGATGCTCACACGTGTCATAGAGGTATTAACGGACACAATTGCCTTGTCCACGAGGAACTGAGCCGCAGCCAACGTGTCCGGTGCCATTGGGATGAAGTTGGACTGCGAAGCGACCGAAGTCTCATAAGTCACAATTTGCATCCGTGGTTTGAACGCGTGTATCGCTTTTATCTGGCGCATCAACAGCAGAATGCAGTCAGAAATTGTGAGGGTAGGCGGACAACATGGACATGTCGAAGCAACAGATGTATGAACGCCGACGCCGACAGAACTGCCCGCAGATTGGGGACCGCACTTGAATACATACACCTAGTTCAACAGTCAAGCACGGAAGTTGTGGCGGCGAAGCATTTCCACCCGCGACCGCCATCATGTCCGCACCCGCCGCCTCCGAGCCGCCCTGGCATACCATGTGAGGCCGACCCTGCAATGTCCATTCAATCTGCTTAACGATCGACCGACTGCAAGCACCATCCGGATACCATTTATATCAGAAAAACACGCACGTATCGCAAAACAGGTTATCGAGGTCGACAAGGAGCTGCAGCCGCACGCCGTAAAGAGACAGCTGGAGGTCGAGAACGACATTCTGGTTGCGTGCGCGGTCCAGACTCAGGTTGACATCCTCGGCCACCACGTTGACTTGGCCCACAGCACATTTACAACCGCGACCATCAGGCTGGCGCGGCTCACCGCAAACGCGTTCCTCGAGAACGTCGATCTGGTGGTACGGACAATAGGGGAGTTCGGGGAAGGGGCAGAACGCGGGCCACCAAAGTAGGCAGCTCACGTACGCGAGCCATAGTCCGCGAAGAGGTTCGGTGCATTGTACAACAACATTATTTATCAGTCCATTCACTTCTCTTCCGCATCGTCGCCCTCGGCCTCTGCCTTCGCCTTTTTCTTCTTGCTCTTCTTGTCCTCGCGCAGCTTCTTCGTGAGCAGCTCCTTCAGCTCCGCATCCTCCAGCTCCTTGTCTGTCTTCACCAGCTCGGGCTTGTACCACACCGGCGGTGCCGTGATCAACGACGGCCCGCCAGGCAGCAGCGCGATCGTGAAGTGAAATGCGGCTACGAAAGTGTTGCTCGGTGTGTAGCTGCGAGCACATCCATGAGATCAGCACGGTCCGGGTGACCATGACTGGACAGCACACTCACATGACCTCATACTGCTTCACCAGTCCGTGCTGGACCGCCTCCTGCAGCCCCAGACGGGCACGCTTCTCGTCCTCCAGACAACGGAGATTGAAAGGGAACGCCCCCGACTTCTTCTGCACCTCGGAGAACACGGCCCGCGACGTCTTCATCTTCAGCTGATATGTGACATTCGAGTCTTTTTGGTAGATTGTCGTCCGCGATTCTTCGAGGCGGGCCTGTGACACGGACGTGAGCTGTGGCGCGCAATAATCGGCAACGTATTCGCCTTGCCGTCCTCTCCGGACGAGATCAGGATGTCGACGCCGTACACCTCGTTCTCCGCGAACGTCACGCCCTCGAAATCCTTCTTCTGCGACTCCGACTACACAGACAGGTCAGCACACGGGCCGCGCGCAGGGAGCAGCGCGCCATACCGGGTTCAAGATGATGCGCTTCTTGCCGTCGATGACATTCTGCGTCTGCTGGCACGACAGCATCCCTGGATGCACATCGATCCCCGCCATCGATCCACAGCGCGCAGCAGCACGCACCTTCGACCGGCTTGCAGTCCCACGCCGCCGCGACCTTGTTCGCCGCGTCGGTGATCGCCCAGTTCCTGTTCCCGACCTTGACGAGGCGCATCGCGATCTCCGCCGCGTGCCATGCGGCCTTGAGCACGTCCGCGCGGCGGCCCGTGACGGGGTCCGACTCGGACGCGCCGACGACGAGCGTCTCCGCGCTGACCGCGGCGAAGCCGTCGATGTGCGCGCCGACATGCAGCTTGACGACGTCGTTTTTCGCGAGCGTCTGCGTGGAGGACGGGTCCGAGGCGAGCGGGGAGAAGTGCGCGACGGTGTTGTTCACGGACACGCAGGTCGGGAAGGCGATGCCTGCGGGACGCGCGGGCTGCCGCCGTCAGTGGACGGCGCGATCGTGGGCGGGCGGGAGGAGGGGGCGGAGAAAAGAGAACACACCCTTGGGCACCTTCACGCCCTTTACGGCTTTGTTGTACACGGCGCCGGTGCCCTGCTCGAGAAGCTTGTCGCCCTCGACACAGATGTCGAGCACGCTTGCGCCCTCGACGGAGAGGTCGACGAGCTTCCTCATAACATTATTTACAATCTCTGCCGCGGTCTGGGAGGGGATCAGTACGCGGTTGTGGACAAAATACGACGACTGCACCTTGTACTTGGTGATGTCGACCTGTGCGGTGGACTCCTCGGCGGGCTTGTCTGCGGGTTTCGCTGCTTCGGCCATGCTAGATACAATTTTACAGAGATGGAGTGGAGGATGGAGGCAAGCAGACTCTGGACGGTGGATGTCACGCGAGACTGCTAAATCGGGCTCATCCTCGCGGTCACGATCTGATCGTATACGCGAGACGCGCTGCAGGAGTTCTGCAATGCCAGTTTGTACGCCCGCATGTCTCCATGCCAGCAACTTGTACACATAGAACGTCGGGCCTGTACATAGCTGTATGTAGTATGCATATGCCCGCCATACAACGGACCACCGAAAACGACCGTGTCGTGTGGTATATACAGTGTATTACGACGCACCCGTAGCGCGGCGGGAGGGGATCCAAGCAGATCGGCGTTTTTGTCAAAATACCAGTTTGTTTTCATTCTTCCAGCCCACCAAGCCGCGCATCGAGCGGCAGAGCGTCACCGGTGTCCCGTCCGAGTCCGTCTCCGACATCTCGAGCTCCCCCACGCGTTCGCGCCACACGCGCCAGTCTGTGCGCTCGCCCGGGGGCGGCTCCGCCCACGAGAGAAACTCTCCCAGCTTCCCGTGCATCCCTATACGATCCTTCATGTCGCTGTACGGGAATTGGGCAGATCAGTTTCTGGCCGGGCGGGTGCGACTGGGCACTCACTTCTCCCAGTTCGCCCACGCCGCCTCAAACTCCTCGCGCAGCTGGACCACGCGGCGCTTCCCCGGCTCCTCGTCGAAGCCCTTGAGATCTTTGTATTCCGCCCAGATCGCCTCTTTGCACCCGCGAATCAAATTCACGGACTTTGCAAGATGGAGCGACGACCATGAAGTGATTACGTGGCTCGTCGCATGGCGTGAACGCATCGAGGCCGTGTCGGCACGCGACTCGGAGGATAGTCGGATCCCGTGCGTTTTCATGTCGAAATAGAGATTCTCAAGCTCGGGCGGCGCGCTGTCGTAGTGGTAACTGCTAGCAGTGGCATAGCCGCTGTCTTCTGGACTCGAGTTCATCGGTAGCGCGATGAGCAGAGCAGGGAGTATATGGATGTTGCGGTAGTTGGCAGATAGATAGAATGGGAGGACGGAGATCAGAGTCGGGTTCAGGAATCTGCGGTGGAGCATTTCCTGCCATGCCATTTGAAGTTTGGAATGGTCCTGAGGGTCGAGGAGCTGGTCTATATCCGGGCTTAGTGATCGACCATGGGATACGTCCATGCTGTATGGCATGGGTTGCGAGACAGGACGAGGGGGCTGCGAGCCAGAGCCAGAGCCAGAGGTCGGTGGATGGCCGGAAGGCGAGGAATTTGATGAATAACTGAGCGTTGACGAACTCCCAAAACTAGGCTGCGACGCCAGATGTCGTTCCCGGCGAGATTTACCACAAGGGAAAATCAAGTCTTCTTCGATAAGCTGTGGAAAGAATAAGCAAGTGCATGATTTTACGTGTACACTACGGTCTGACCTCGATGCTGCCTCCAAGCTTTGTGACTCGTGCTGTTTCCTGTAGAATGAATGTCCTTTGGAAGCCGTTCCAAGACATCCAAAAATGCACCATACCTCCAGCACATATTGCCATTCATCCTCCGGCACACCAAGTCCAATACAACATATTCTGACAAAGTCAAAATGACTGTTTGGAAACGGCAATGTCTCTAGACTTGAGGGTGCTCAATAAATCACTATGAAAGTATGGATGCCACGTACAGGTTGCCGTGCATCCACGACACACGACTGGCCAAATCTGGCACACCCATATTGTGGAGAGTAAGGTCGGGCTGGATCGCCTGCATGTCGAAACCCACAAATTTACATTTCTACAGACAAGAAGCCCGTCAATTGAAAAGGAGCGATAGCGCGGTACGCGGCACTCACGGGCCAGACCTTAGCGGCCTCGAGTATCCACGTCCCGTTCCCGCAGCCTAGATCGAGTACCATGAGAGGTGGAGTGTCGAATGTATGCATTGTCACGCTGAGGCATAGACTGTTCAAGAATAAGTTATTCCAACTGTCGCTGAAGGACGTTCGGCGTCAGTGTCACAAGATGTGGAGATAGTTGCGCGACATACTAGACATGTGAATCTTTGGTATACTGTACAGGGTAGGGAATTGTGCCCGGCTTGCGCCTGCGGGTGCGTTCCTTCATGAGTTGGTCTTGGACGTCGACGCTGACTGTGCTGCCCTTGGGCATGGTGGCAATCAAGTATCTGGACGTGAAGTGGGTGGGGGGTTGGAGAGGACGTCGAGCGGCGAGGGTATTATAGGGAGCGTGAGGCTGACATGCAGCGTGAAGATGGAAAGCGGAAGGAGACAGGGGTGTTCGAGAAATTCACATACGAAGTTGGCCAGGGTCGGCGCCGCGCCTGTGCGCAGAGACGCGGGATCATTCTAGTTTGCAATCAATTCGCTGGCGGCCTCTTCTTCGCCCGCCTAACCTATCAATTATTTAATTACTCAATTCCCTCTCGGGCCTTACCGCCATAATCCCTCCGTTATTCCCCTCCATGCAGACCACCATCGTCACCGCCCGCGCAGCCGCCATCCGCCGCGTCCTCCGCCCCAACCTCCTCGTCCCGCGCCCCCGCACCTATGCCACCCCCACTGTCTTCAGCCACGACGACGACCCCCAGCTCGCCGACTACCCACGCCTGCCGTTCGTCTCGCGCCAACGTCTCCCCGCTCTAGGCCCATACGATGACCCCCAGATGCGCCGCAACTTTGGCGAGACGGTCAGTGTCGTCTCATCCGCTGCGGCACTCGCAGGCTGAACCCCCGCGCAGATGCACGAGAAGGAGGAGATCCTGTCCATGTGGGGACCCGACGCGCCGCCCGTTCCCCCTCCCACGGCGCTCCTCCACTTCACCATCGCCGTACTCGGGTTCGTCGGGTTTGGTACCCTTGTCAAGTTCGCCTTGATACCCTCGCGATCGGCGATCCCCCGCGACTATCCCTACTCCGGGTTGATCACGGAGCTCGGCGGGTTCGAGGACATCAAGGTTCGTCTCTGCATTTTGTCCAAATTTAGACTTGGCTGACGGGCTTGCAGGCGCGGCCAGAGTCCGAGGAAGAAGAGGATTAGCGTATTTAGGTCAGAAATACGCAGACGCAGACCGAATGCCCAGTTCCATGTTACCTAGCGGCAGCTGTTATCTGCTATACCTACCCTGGAGGGTATCGTGCCTGCTCACGGTCTTAATGCTCATGCGGTTGTCCTATCATTCCCGAATCCGCAACTACTCGGCGATTTGCACAAAACCGGTCATGGTGCTTCACACTGCTTCACACCTCCAAGTGCTTAGGGCCCTGGAAACCGGTCCGTCATACGCGATGCAATTTGCGGTTCCGTAAAGGTATGTAAGTTGGGCGAATTGCCGTCAGGCTACGCCGCGTGAGCACCGCCATCGCATGAGTACTTGCTATGATGCCGAACCGGCGCTTGCGTAGATGAAATTTCATTATGCTCATTTGTTTTTAATCGTCGTGTTCCCGCCTCGTGTGTATCACAACCTCGTGTACATCGCAACAGATCGCAGCTAGCATCGTATCATAGTGTTTGTGGCTCCGTGCGGTTCGAGGCCATACTACTAAGCTAAGCCGCTTAGGTATTATTACTTTCGTCTACTGCGTCTTCTGGCGCGGCGGCAGCGCTTCCCTGGTACCGTGCTTTGGGGCGAGGTCGAAGATTGACAGCCAGCGGCGGCGGCGGTGGACCAGGTAGCTCGGGAACAGGGTCATCTTCTTCGATTGCCGAGCCCGAGGGCTTCCGCCTGCGTTGCTGCCGTTTTGCCTTTCCGCGAGCACTCTTCTCACCTCTGGCAGCGGGTGCGGTCGTCTTCTTGGCACCAGTGCTGGCTTCCTTGCCTTTGCCTTTGCCCGTGCCCTTCGCGCCCGCAGTCTTCCTCTTCTTCGCCGGCCGCTCGGCGCACTCGTCATCCGAATTAGAGTGTGTGTCCCGCTCGCTTGCAGGCGCGCTGTGCTCCCGCTCCTCGGCCTGGAGCCTCGCACGCTCCTTGCGGAAATCGGACACAACCTGCTGGAGGCGCTTGCTCGCGTACGCCTGCCGCTTACGCGGGGCGTGGCTCCCGCTCCCCACTGGCAGGTCCAAAAAGCTCCCGAGGTTGCCCTGCTTGTTTAGTGCGGACGCCTGCGGGAAGAAAAAGAAAGAGGGTGAGCATGGGGCTCGCGAGCGAGTAGGGCGGTCTCGGATCTACTTGTCCGCGCTTGCCCATCTTGCGGATGATGGGCTGTAGGAGCTCGTCCACTTTCGTTTCGTGCCACCCGAGCTCCGCGTTGAAGAAGCTGGCGCGGCGTCGACGTCAGCGACACGTCTGGTGCAGGCTTTCTGCTACGTACTCGCGTAGGGCGTCCAGGTCGGGCAGACCCCACTTGAATGGCTCTTCGGACTCGTCCACGGTCGGATGGTAGTACGCATCTCTCTGCTGCACGTCAGACATCACAAGTTATAATCAAGCCACCGTGACCACGTACGACGGCGGGATTAGGCCAGTCGTCTGGGAGGTACAGCTCCTTGAATCGCTTTTTCTGCCAGACATACGGGGTGAGCGCAAACAACCGCGCGATAAGGCACGACGCACAAAGCGCTTCCGGAACCGCGTCTGCGTATCGCCCTCCGTGTCCTTCCCGCTCTGCACCTTCTGCCACCAGTGCTTAAATTTGTGCAGGCCGTCAGCGCCCGGGAACTCCGTGAGGAGCTCCATCGCGACGACAGGCCCGATGCCGGGGAGGCCGTCCGTGTAGTCGCTGCCAAGCAGGTACGCGAGCCGCACGAGCTTATCGCGGTCGAGCCCGAGCTCGCGGTCAAGGTCGGTCAGGAGGAAACACTCGACCGTCTTGGACTGGTTGAACATGTTCTTGAGCACCCGCGCGCCGCCGAAGAGGAACACGTCCGAGTCGTCGGTGATGATCCCGTCGACGAGCCCGAGCGCCAGCAGCGCGGCGCACTGCGCCTCCGCCTCCATCGGCGCCGTGATGTACGGGATGCCGAAGAGGCGCAGCATGAGCTGCGCGGGGCGTCAGCGTCAGCGGCGGCGCACACGCGGGGCAGGGAGGGCCCACCATGATCTGCGCCACCATCTGCTGCGTGATGTCCTCCGCGTCGCGCAGCGCGGCCTTCTTCTGCTGGTTCAGCCCGCGGATCTCGTCGTCGATCTCGCGCCGCACCGCGTCGATGTCCTTGCCCTTCACCTGCGAGATGAACCGCGCGAACTCGCCCTCCTCCGCCTGCGGGTCCATCTCCTGCGCGGCGTCCCAGTCGTCCGCCGCCGCGCCGCCTACGTCTTGTGATGGCCCGCCGGTGGGCGAGGGGGAACGCGACCAGCGTTGTTCGGTGTCTGACGGGGCTTCCTCGGCAACGGGGTGGACAAGTTCGTAGCTGTCGAGATACTCGAGGTCAGACCCCTCGTGATCGTCAGCGGCAGCCGTAAGTGTGTCTTTAGTCGCATCCGCGTTGGGACCAGACGGCGATGTGGTGCCCATGGCCATCGGCACGGGAGGCAAAGCCGATGTAAGTCCCACAAGCCTGTCAGATGGTGGCTCTCGCTCTGGCTCAGCTTCAAATCCCGGTTCCGACGGTGGAGGCGTGGCTTTGGGGAACACGCGGGCCGGTGGAGTGGGAGGAGGGATCGCAGGGATAGGAAGAAGCACTTCCTCCATATCGTCGGCGGACTCCTCGCTCGCAAAGTTGGTAATAAGGACGGACTCGGAAGCCGATGGGCACGGCAGGATTTGGTACGTATGCAGGCGACGCGCGTGCGTCCGGTATACTGGGAGAAACCGCAGGGACCGGACTCACGAGTACCTCCTGCATGTCCTCGTCTGAATCGGACACAGCTATTGCGGATGTCGCATGAGGATGTGAAGGAACTGGCCGGGGGATAATAACAGAGTGGGAGTACCGAATGCAGATGAATGTGGGGGCGAATTGACCGGAATTTGCCTCGACTGCGACTGCGACTGCGATTTTGATCGCGACAGAGGTCTCCTTGAAGGTCCTGCACCTGCGATGGAGAGCGCGGTCTCCAATCGCGTTGGAGAGGCATACAAGTCGTCGTCGTCACCGTCCGAGATAGACTCGAACCCTCGTAGGCCGGCATGGGAGGCGGAATGCCGACGCTCAGGAAAGTCCCTCTTTCCATCGAGTGTAAAGTTAGACGTCGAGGCGCCGGTGGTGGATCTAGGAGGTGAATTGACGGTCTGCGCTCTTGACATTTCCAGCGCCCGGCGGATATCGGACTCCTCCGCATGCTCGAGGGACTCCTGTAGTGCTAGCGCAAACTCGGAATCGTCAGATGCCTCCTCCAGCATAGGCGGCTCGTCGTCTTCAGGTTCGAATAGAGGCTTGGGCTTGGGCTTCTTGCGCACACTTGTGGTAAGCGGCGTAAGTCTCTTGGGTGAATATCTCGAGGCAAGGGCAGACGGCGCCTGACCCCTACGGAAGTCTCTCAGGTCGGCATCAAACGGTGCATCATTCAGCGGTCTGTGGGCGAGTGTTAGATGCGCACAATTTTTAGTACTGATGACAACCTACAGCGGGACTTCTTCCATGTCCGCGTCACTGTCGTCGTCGTTACCATTCTCGTGGTCGCTCGAGCGGTCGATCTCGATCGGCTTTGCCTTCGTGCCATCGTCCCGGATACCTAAAACCCAACCGCCGGTCTCACTCTCGTTCTTAATGAGCACATACTCCCTATTCCGTTCGCTGGCGACCCGGATAGGGATAGATATCTGCGCCTTTCCGATGCTGTCCGTCGTGGTGAGGAGCTGCTGCGTGAGCGTATTGCGCTGCTTCAGGTTCTTTATCTGCTCTTTGGAGAAGTCGAGCGGCGTGCGCGCAACGCGAAGCATGTTCTGCAACCGCTTGTACGACGTCTGTCGCGACTTGAGCCGCATATCACCGACGATCTCGTACTGGACCTCCGTCGGTAGCTCGCGGAACGCAGGCGAGGACACGTCGAAGTCCTCTGGGCGCATCTCGTCGATGAACGCGCGGAGCTCGTCCTCCGTCGCGAGACGCGGATCCGGCGCTCTCGATCTGGTCGCTTTAGCGACGGCCTCCCTGAGGTTCACTTCTGGCAGCTTGTAAGGGTCGTGGTCGTGCCAGCGCGACTTCTTCTTGGACGACGGGGGCGACGGTTCTGCAGTGCCGTTGCGTGGTTTCAGCGGGGTCTTTGGGAGGGTGCCGTCGAGATCCTCCAAATAGACGGTATTCTCGTCGAGGACAACTGGACCAGATGGGGCCTTGCCCTTGCCCTTGGATTTCTCACCGCTTGTCGGACCCATATAAGTAATCGACTAGAGTTTTCGGATACATCAGAGATGAGACTTACGGTTTCACATGGTTCAAGGCCTCACGTCTCATCTGAGCCGCAAGCAGTCTCTCCGCCAATTTAGCGTGACTAAGTGCTGCACCGCTCTTTTTCTTCTTGCGCTCGGACTGGAGGCAGGGACGTCATTCACATGTAGTGCATAAGGCGCAGAACGACGCACGATAGTGACCCTCTTCAACACGGGGGCTGCGCCATCAAACACGAATACCGGCTTGATGCCATAGAACAACAGCTTGCAAATTCGACGGAGGAAACCGAGCACATGAGCGTTGACGAGGCCGCGACCCTCCTTGTCGCGCATGGTCGCCTGGAACTGGTAGATCCAGATGCTGGAGTCGATAGCCATGGACTTGCCCTCCATCGTCTCCAGCCTGCCGAAGATAAATAACTACTGAGATGTACTCGAACCCGAGAATATGCTCACAGGACCGGCCTGCCTACGGGGTCAAGGAGAGACCATAGGGATTTGACACCCATGTTGTGTGTTCAGAGACACGGCGGGATAGCACCGCTTTGAATTGGGATGGCGAGCGCGCGGTGACAGGGGAGCGTGACGGCGGAGCCGAGACGCGTCCCGTCACGGTCACCCGAGGCGCCACGTGGCCAATATTCCATATCTTCCCAGAAGACTTGCTGCGTCCCGCTATAAGTCCTTCCATCGTTCCTGGCTAAGGAACAATATTCTCAATACAGGACATCTGGTAGCTAGTCTTGCCAGCGGCATGGCTGAACATCGGACTGAACTCAACCTCAATGCAAGCTCACATTTCAGCCTGAGAGGCGACAGATTCATATTCTCCTCTGCGGTCTGATCCAATATGGTCTTGGATGGATGCTGAGCTGCTGGCGCTGTTCCCACTTTTTCTTTTCAATCCCGTTATATGTCAATGTTTCGGATGACTGTCGGCCCTCTTGGACTCAACAGCTCACTGCGCGCAAGGTTTGGAGGCAGAACATTGAAGGAAGTTTTCGGGGTTATCCGGACAACAACCCGAGCTAATTAGGCGACAAGACGATCGTCGAATATTGTGGCCATCCACACAATATTTATTGCACAGCTGGCGTATGTTTTAATCGATTCCAGCTCTGTTCCATGACCAGCCTACGCTTGTTTCAGTTCAGTCGGCCCTACCTGCCAGTTTATAACTCCATCGCATCTCTCTCAACAGTTCATCCTACTCTACGCTGGCCGTACTCCCACTAGTGCTTCTCTACATCATCACTCTGCAAATTACTATACTGCTCTGCATTCAATGTCTGTCTACAAACATGCCCGTCTGCGCAAGCTCTCTATTTCCAGTGGCTTCCGTAGCCTCAGTAGCAGCCGCAGCGTATCAGCTCTCGATCCCAACTCTATCGTCTCACCCGCCTCGCCATCCAATCCATACCCCGCCTCTCCTTCCCGCAAGTCCAAGGTTGCACAATTTGCCGCCCTTGGCGTTCGCTCAGGGCCGTCTGCAGGTGCGCACTCGCTCGTCGCTGTCCGCTTACCTCATCAATTTCGACTACACAGCATACCCCGAGCCCAATTCCCGTAGCAGCAGTACAACCGCCTTCCTCACACCGCGCGCCGCCTCTTTCACCGCCGCACTCCTCTCTCCCCTCCGCTCCCTGTCCCTCCGCCACCAGGCGCCCGCCCTCCACACATCCACCTCCTGCACATCCTTCACAGAGCCTGCAGCCCCTGCCGGCCTCTCCGTGTCAGCCTCCCTCGCCTCCCTCGCCTCCTTCGTGCACAGCCCGTCGCTTGTCTCGACACCCCTCCGCCTCCGCCTCCCGTCCCCGCCTCCCTCCACGCCCCCGGAGTCGCCCACAGCACGCAGTCGCCGCGCCGCCCCACCGCCCCCCATGACCGTGCGCACGACCCCCGCAGCCCACACATTAGACGTGCACCTTCCCCACGCGGACCAATGCAGGCTCATGCCGGAGATGGTCACCGTCGCCGCTCGCCAGGGCGCGCGCCTCAGGGTCGTCGTGGACTACTGGGCGCTCGAACGCGATGGTGCGTCCTCTCCCGGACGATGCGATGCGATGCGATGCCCGGCAGCGCACCGGACTGTTCTGGTTCTATTCGGTTCCGCGTTGTCTTCGCCGCTGAGCGCTGAACCTGACCCCCTGTCTAGCACACTTTGAATGGGAGGTCGCGTTCGTGCATGCGGACGTGGACCTGTCCGCTGTGCGTGCCGTCCTCGCGCCCGACGGCCACCTTGCGATCCGCGTGCGCCGGTGTGTCGGTGCGCCAGCCCGCAGGGACGTCGTGCCGGTTGTGTGGTCCCCGTACGCGTGATGCTGCGCTGTCCCGAGGCGGCGATGAGGCGGAGGCGGGCGAGGGCTTCTGCAATATCAGCCTATGCTTTGTCTGCTGTGGTTCTGCAATTCTGTAAATGTTCTGTCCGCTTCGATTTTCTGTATGGGCGTCCGCATGGCATGTGTGCTCTGTTTGTTATACACGGTGTCTCGATATGCACAAGCATGTGTTCTCTACGAAGCATCGTACGCGGTGTCACGACAAGTACATGTCCTCCTCGAGGCCAGACTGCTGTCTATGGCATCTCCTAGGGCCGTCGACTGAACTCGTTTTAAAGGTCCCCGTATCCTCGTGCGATGAGGTCTGTTACTCGGCGGAGCAGGATGTGCTCCGCCCGCATCTCCCCCGCCCTGGAGTTGAATGACTGCTACGAGGGACCAGGCTCGTGATTTCCATGTTCCGACATGCGATGCTCATCAAGTACGAGAGAAGGGATCGGTAGACATTGTTCCGGAGCTTCAAGGCGAGTAACGCTGATTGAGTAGCAAGTACTGGCACTCCCCGGTATCAGCACTCAAAGCCCTAGTGGAGAGACCTTCTTACTCGGGATCAATCCCCTCGATATGGTCAACCGGTCACTCTTGGGTGTGATAATGACAAGGACCCAGAACGCCCTGCAGTGCCCACGGATCCCATCGTCGGAGGAATCGAGGAAATGAAGCTGCTCTTGCCAGTGGTAGATCTATGGGAACCCCGGGCCCGCCGGCGGCGTCAGAGTCTGGCCGTCTCTCCCTGTCTCTGCACCTACGGGAGACTAGCCAAAAATTCGCTCCACACCGAGGAACAGACCAGATCGAAGGGCAGCAATACCACCGACCAGCTCCGTGCTAGCTTCAAGCCCTTCGAATTCGCCCGGTCGGTGGCATCTTGGCACAAACCACGGTTCGCCTGCCTCTTTCAGGAGTACCCGACTCGGAGAGAAGATCCGTGAGGTGCTTCTCCTCGGCCTTCTCGCGCATTGCCTTCTCCTTTTCCTTCTCGAGTGTCACGCGCGACTTGCCCGCCTGGGCCTGCTGTGTCTCTATCGTCGCGATCCGCTTTTGCACCTTCGCGGATTTGTTTTTCTGCGGATCCGTTCGCCAACATAGGAGTCATGTTACATCCGGATGCGACAGACATTCTTTATCCGAAGGTCTAGGAAATCCTCGTCGAGGAATGCTGTGAGCTCCTGGTCTGCGCATGACGTCCAAGCAGAATACCTTGTCTTCCTTCACCTTAGAGCCGGAGCCCTGGGCTTTGTCCTTGGGGTGGCATATTGAGCAATTAGACCACAGCTGTTGCAATCTCGTTGAAAAGGAAACAGAGGAGATCTCCAAGTCCTGGCAGGCGGAGGATGAAGGGACAGGGAACGTGCAAGCGCCTATTATTATTAACGGCAGGGTTACAGCTGTTTTCAGTGACAATTCACACGCCTGGAACTGAGATGATAGACAGCCTATCAATCTGGAAACAGTTGTAAGCCCCTCTCCCTCCCTATGCCAGATGTGAAGGATCCTGAGATGGCTGCAACATTCAGCGAATACAATACAGTAGCCATCGGTTTGAGATACATCACGGTAACAAATGTCCAATACATCCAAGGTGTAGCAAGAATTCTGGATCGGACAAACAGTCTTCAAGTGCAAATTCCGAGTCTACCTCCACATCATCAACAGCCCCGTCGTTAAATGCCTCGATGAACCGATCATAATCGGGCACATCGCTGGATTGAAGCGACCGGCTGTGCTGCAGGAGATCCGCCATCACTGTTGGAAGAGCGGGAAGAACTCCAACGGCTTGAACTGTCCCATCATCTGAATGATGTGTTCCACGTCATCCGGCGTGGTTGTCGGGGACACCAACTTCATTCAAGGTAAACTACCCCCCGATACGAGGTAGATCAGGGTGTATGCCAGTGATTCGACATCGTCGCGCCTTGTCGGCACTAAAATTGATTGTAAGAATTGGCAACTGGAATGGTAGGCATCGTACTTACTATATCCACGCACAGTATTGAGGCTGCCAAACCTGAATTGGCGGCCTCTCGTCGGCTTGTCTCACTGACGGAGCCCCATCGACGCAGCCAAAGTCGATCAGGTAACAAACTATGTTGTGTTTTGATAGAGTGGCACACAACAGTTGCCGGGGTGAATATCGCCGTGAATGACTCCCCTGGCGTGTACTGCGCGGAGAGTCTCCATCTATATATCATGGTATTCAGTGATACAGCGCATCTAAATCATGAAGATAATATCTGACCATGCATGCGCCAAGCCGACACACAACCTGGGAGGGGAGGTCGTTGTCATACCAGGTGAGAAGGTCCTGCATGTCCAACAGGACAAACTCTGTAACCAGAGCCCATCTGTCCGACAACAGGCCGCAGTAGTAGAATGACGGGATGCCGCGAATACCGGCCAATGCTTGATAGAAAAAAGCCTCCTGCTGTAGCGCAGTGGCAGTCCCGATGCCGGTTTGGAATTTAATAGCCACAAAATGTGGAGCTGCTCGTGCAAGCCAAACCTCAGCTGTTGAGCGAGAGTGAGATAGACGGAAGGGTTGTAAGATCAACGCCGCACCACCGATCTTGTGGATTTGAGGCACTCTGGAGCTTCAAGTTGCCCGGGCCTCGGACGCACCCATGTCGCGATTGTGAGGCACCACCGCAAGTGTCTTCGACATACATGATGCCTGCACGCAACACTTCCTGCGTGACCGCAGTGCTGAGCACGGTTATGAGCTGCCCTGCCGGCGCTGTCCAGTCTCGACATCGATGTCATACGGCGCCGGCGTACAGCAGGCAAAAGTTGTGGACAATCATTGAGTATTATGACCGGTATGTCATGAAGTTAAAGTACCATAAAAATTATGTCAAGGTTCGTAAGATCATGCAGCGCCGCGTCAGATCAAATCACATCGTCACCCTCTCCGTTCTATGAAGCATTACTGGGCGGTGCACCGTTCTCACTGCCAGTGCGCTCAGGACCACCGTCTTTTTCCTGTGAGCGCTCCTGAGGACCCGTCTCCTGCGCACCTTTCCCAGTGGAGTTCGGCTCCGGTGCAGAGTTACGCGTCTCCTCACCCTTCGCCTTCGGTTTCTCATCATCCTTCGCTTTTGACTTCTCGTCGCCCTTTTGCTTCTCGGGCGGCGGCGTTGTTGTCGTCCCTCCCGGCGAGAGCCTGTAGACGTCCTCGCCCTTCGAGTCGCGCTCGTGCACCAGGGTCATCCGCTGCATCTCCGTAATGAAGTTCTCCATCTTCGCGTTCTTCTTGCTCCGCTGAGGGGCAGTCAGCTATGTGAAAAGAGTCTCGCGCTGAGAACACCTACCACGCGCCGGCCAATGTTGTCTAGCCATTTAAAGCTATTGAGAAGGGTGTCTATGAACAGTCATCAGCCCAAGGCGACATGCATGCTCGCGGAACAAGCACTCACAGGCGAATGCGACCACAACCGTGACTCCGAACGAATAGAGCCAGATCTTGACGACTGTGACAATATCCGTCCATCTGCCGTCCAAGACACTGTGTCAACATCTGACAACTGACGGCACACCGGAACTCACCCATTGTGTGGCGCAGCTCCTGATATCCATCCAAATAGTGAAAAGATGGTCGCAAGGACGTCCACACCGAGCACGGCTCCGACAAGTTGCCACGAAGGCATAACGAACGGTCCAGAGTCCGGCCCTTGACTCGTACGTGTCACGAGGATGACCCACGACTCAGTAAGTGCAACCTCGAGGAAAAGCACTTCCTGCACGCTATCAGCACATGAACAGCATGTCAACTTTGGGCAAAGGATAACGAGTAGTGCACTGACCTGCCAAAGTTCTGTACAATTCCCCCGTCCTTCAAGAACAGCGTGCCACGAATAATCCACGTTCCACCAGCTAGTAGCAGGCCCATGACTGTCGAGATTATCCAGACTTTCGGGAGCTGCCAGTCAACGGGCTTGCGATCATAAGGAGCGTTGTCGTATGCTATCGCAATGGTGGCCACGCTGCAAGAAATTAGCCTATGAAGTGCTGGGCACCTGGCAGATCGACGTACTCGGCAAAAATGGCTAGGAAGACGATAAGATCCACGCGGATCGTCTCGTTGAGAATAAGCATAGACAACATCTACGATTCAAACTTCGCTGTTAGCACATTTACGCACCGGGTGATGCCATACTCACAAGATACACTTCGAGATGGATACAGAGTGCGATACGGTATATAATGTAAGCCTTCATACCTGATCCCGCCAGATGAACTGTGAGTCATCACTACCGTACGCGCGACCAGACTCACGATGAAAGATCTGACGAGCGACTTTGATGCTCGTGATGATAGTGCTGAGTCCTTCGTCCAAGAAGACAACATCCGCCGCGGTTCTGGCGGCGTCCGAGGCACCTTCTACAGCAATACCGCAGTCTGCCTTTTTCAAAGATGGCGCATCATCTGTCAATTAGACCATAGACAAAACCCCTCAGAGCCTGACACAAAACCAGAAACCGGAATCCAGCACTTACTGACACCCTACAAACGAAAGAAAGTCAGAATCTTCCCGAAAGCAATGCGCACAAAGTATCACATATTACTTACATCGCCCGTCATCGCGGTCAAATGCCCACGCTCCTGGAGCATCGACACCACTTGATACTTGTGCTCGGGAAACACCTCCGCAAAGCCGTCCGCGGCTTCAATAAAGTCTCGGACCTCCGAACCGGTCATAGAACCGCCGATAAGGCGCTCCGAGTCGTACACATTCGTACCGAGCGAGAGCTGCTTGCATGTCTCGATCGCGATCGCGACGGCGTCGCCCGTCAGCATCTTAATGTTCACGCCCAGGTCAATTGCTTCGCGAATCGTCTGCGCAACAAAACAGACAGTGAGTACGCGAGGAAGAATGCAGGTTCGGAGGGTACACTTACGGAGGCGGTGTCTCCGCGTGGCGGGTCGAACAAGCAGAGCATCCCGAGGAGCTGCCACTGCTGACCTTCCTCCTTGACGGCAACACCTAGCGAGCGGAAGCCGCGCTGTGCAAACTCTTGAGCTGTGGCACGATACTGTGCGACCGTCTCCGGAGCGAAATCCTGTAGCTTCAAGATGCTGCGAGCACGTAAGGAAGAGTCTGAGAACGAGACAGTCAAGAACATACGCGTTCGGTGCTCCTTTTGCACAGGTGTACTTCTTGCCATCTCGCTCGACTTCGGCAGTAATACGCTTCGAGACCGGGTCAAACGGCTTGAATTGGTGGGTCGTCCAGCCGCCCCGAAGATTCTCCTGCGCCTGTGGATAGTCCTACGAGGAGATATGGCCGGTTCGGCAATCCGCATAACTTAGGAGATGGAATCGCGTACTTTCAGACCGACAATCGTAACCTTGTCGATAGGGTCGAGGGCCTTGACATTGTGAGAGGAGGCCAACACAGCGACCTGATATCGTACCACATTGAAGCCGCAAACTGAAAGCAAAACAGAGAACAACATACGGTCATGAACCATGCTGGATCCACTCCGGGCGCAATGTAAGGGTCGTTCAAGGACAGCTTATTCGCAGTCAGGGTGCCAGTCTTGTCCGAGCACAAATGTCAACGCCTGCAAATCTTCAGTCACAGAATTCTAGCATGTACAGCCCAAACGACTAACCCGCGAGGACTCGATCGCCGTAAGTTTCTGTACGATGGCTTTGCGTCGGGCAGATACGCAGCGCCCACAGCCTGCGGACGATGCGGTCATGATGACGTTCAACAACAACGTAAACACTTGCCATAGTTGTTGTGGTCACACATGGCAGCCCAACAGGCACCTGAGTGGGTTAACTTATAGGTTGGACACCTCACCGAAAAACAGTACTCACACCGATAATCTACATGGCAATACCGTGGTCAGCGGTTTCACGACATTCACAGAATGAAATGGCGCTTACAAAGAAGATCAGGGCATACACCAACAGACTATTTCTTTGGGCGTCGCGATGCCGATTCCACTGCATCATGCCCCGCAGATCAACATGAAAGTTGAGAACACGCGTAGAGAAGGGACACACCGGAAGAAACCTCCGATCCAGACGGCAAAGATGAACCCGATCACAATGACGAGCAGCGCCGAGCCGATGCCACCTAGGACGATCTGGAAGTGGCCCCGATCATGCGACGCTGCGGCGCACAGATGAGCCGTCATGTATCCATCGATGGCGCATACACCCACACATGACGAGGCTTGCAGTCCTTCCTACGAAGCTTTGTTGCGCGGGACACACAACCACGCCATACATCTTTCCGCGCTTCACGCCGCACGTATAGTACGCAACATCGCCCACGAACTTGTCCACAGCCAGACTCTCGCCGGTGATGGCGCTCTGGTCGACAGAACAGACGGATGGACCCTTGTCTGCAGATGCCGTTGAACGCGCTGAATCGCTTGAAGAGCGCTGAGCCCGCTTCTCCAGAAGGGGCCGGGACTATGTCCGGGTCATGAGAAGGGTACGAGGAATAGAGGTACACCACGCTACCTTCTCGCCGGACTTGTCGGCGTAATCTGCTAGAATCTGCGAAGGGTGAGTTTCAGATGGCACCCATGGATATGCTGGGCGCACCTTGGCGTCTGCGGGGATAGTACTCCCCTCTTCTAGAATGACCTGCAACAGATAGTGAATATATGCGCGCATGCTGGAGGAGAACGACACTTGCAATATCTCCAGGGACCAACTCTCGGGCCTCAATTTCCTGCTCCTTGCCGTCGCGCACAACCCATGCGCGCATCGCAATTCCAGCCTTGAGTTGGGCGACAATATCGCCTGCTTGCCTGTGCGAACAATGGTCTGTTAATATCGGAAACGAGGAAAGTAGCATGGCGCCGCACTTCTCTTGGTACCAACCAACGCCGGCGTTCAAAAACAAGATGCCGATCTGAAATGGGGGACATTAAAATAGAGTAGCGAAGGAAAGCGGGCAAACGTACAATGACACCAAAATCGATCCAGTCTCGAAGGCCCGCGGAGAGGATGACGGCGATCTCCATGACATAGAGGATGGGACCGCGGAAGTACGAGATGAATTTGAGGATCTGGTTTTCTTCTTGGCTGCGAGACGGATGAGTGGAGGTTTGGAAGGCGAGGCGAAGGGCGCACCTGGTGAGTTCATTGTAGCCCGCCAACTGCCTGCGCTTGTCTATTTCGGAGCCAGATGAGAGACCTTGGGTCATGTCAGTCTGTAGCCAGTCTTGGGGGATCTGAGCGGTGCGTAAGCTTGACATGGGGCAGTGGGGAAAGCGCATGTAGGGACCTTCTTCTCCTTTGTGCTCTCCTTCTTGACTTTCTTCCAAGGAGCATACCAAAGTCTCTTGGTGCTGCCCTCATCTTCATCGTCAGCGTCGTCGCCTCGGTGGAGCATCTTGGCGGCTTCGTCGTTGGCGTAGCGGAGGATGATCTCATATTCGTCGTCGCCTTCGTATGCTGAAAAGGTGAAGGTAGATGCTTGCACTCTGAGCGAATGTCAGAAGCAAGACGTACGGTTTGCCTTTGCACTTCCGTTAGGTTGGGCCGAGTCGGTGCCCGTGCCGCTGCCGGTGTCGGTGTCTTGCTGGGGAGGAGCTTCCTCGTCGGGGGGCGCAGCTTTTCTTCTGCGACTGAGGATGCCCATGGTGGCAAGAGCCTTGTCGGTGACAGAATATATGGAGGGCAGGGATGCCGTACGCGTCGAGAGGCTAGTATACTGCAGTGCGGCATGGGGCTGACTGAGGCGAGTGCGCTCTACGTCGTCACCCGCAGCCCTCTCCTGGCGCGTCGACGTCATCCGCGTCATGCCACCCAAATAGCTTCTCACCAGGCTAACGCGATGCGTACACCGCGTCTAGACAGCGTCTCCGCCCCGCCGCCGCCGCCGCCCCGCCGATGCCGTCCCGCCGCGGCCAGCTTGCGAGCGGAAGCAGATTGCGCGCAGTCTGCCGCGTTCCAAGTACGCCCCACGTGACGCGTCCAGAGCAGATCGATCGCCAGATCCGTGCCCTCACGAGTGTCACGCCTTCGTCCATATAATCCTTCACATCACACATTCCGCGTGTCCAATCCGCTCATCAAGCCCTTGTAGTCCGATGGTTAGTCCTCCCCTCCAGTTCTCCGGATAAAACGCGTACTTATCGTGTATGTCATTTCCTTAGCCACTAGCAGCAAACATATCAGCATTTGGCAACGCGGATGCTCTCGTCCCGATTACCTGCGCATCGAGCAATAGTGAGTGCTCATTCCATTCTCTAATTTCTCTACTTACAATTCCGATTCGACTCGGCTGCAGCTCCGAGGAGAAACAACGCCGTGAAATCACAACCACACCACACCTCTTACAATGTCAACCCATCCGCGGCGCTCGCACACAACATCGTAACGGGTTGCACACACCAGAACAGACCCCTGTTCCCCCAGCCAGCGTGGGACTCCTGTGGAGACGAAGTAAGCATCGCATCCACCCGCCCATGTCCGCAGGCACTTACCCACCTGACGTAGGGTGCAGAGCTCCCTGCCGATTGGTTTGCAGGTGACGACCCTGCTACCGTCGGACAGTGCCAATATATCGCCGTCCTCCAGCACAGACTTGGCGCCATTCCCGCCCCGGCCCCCGGCGCCCTCACCCGCGGGTTAGCTGCGCGCACCATCCGGCTCTACAGGCGCATCGAGAAGGAGCTGGAGCACGAGAGGCCCGGTGTGGGCGCTGACGGGCCCGGAGATTCTTCGTGCGCGCGGGAGTTTGCGGGAGGTGTGCCAGGTCACGAGAATGTCCAAGACTGAAGAAATGCGCTGTCGTTGGACCACATCAAACCACACGCACGACTTCCGGGAATGGTTGAGATTCACCCAATGTAATTGTACGCAATTGTTTTGTATCTTTACGGTTGTCAATTGTATTAGTATGATATAATATAAGAACCACATACGAGCAATTTCGACGTCGCTTTTCATTTTTGGCGAGACGTAGGTCAAAGTCGTCTGTCGAAAATGTACCTAGCCACCTGGAAACGACCAAGTTCTGCTCCGAACCCCATGGTCATCCACTACCTTCCGGATGGTCGGTTTCCGGAACCGACCATCCGGAAAAGTAAATCAAGTGGTCGCTGCAGCACCTGTCAAGGTGCTGTGGGGGGCAAGTGGAGGACACCCTTGCGCCGAGTACACGCCTATGGATTTGCCTAGACAGAATGACTCCAGAGTTGCAATAAAGCGAGCGAATTAAACGCCTCTGGGTATTGACGGTGGCCAGGCTTCACCGAGGATCCTTTAACGCCAGATCAGATGATAGTAGGCTGACCAAACCCTCGACTTCCAACTAGTACTTACGAGAATGAAGCGCACAGAGAGCTGGCATGAGCTCCCGGGATGCGTCCTGAAAAACGGCCTGAGGAGCAGTTCCTGAGGTCATACCCGCGTCTGATGGTGTCAGACATTGATTGAATGAATCCAGAGCAACATTTACAGCGGCAATCGACCTCGCTGTACTTGTCGGTGACTGGCCACATGGTGGGAGGAATCAAAAGCGCGGCGACATGCACCACGCGCGTGATGGTGCATTCCTCGACGGCCGGGCGATGGTCATCAAGTGTGCAACAACTCCTACCTTCTGCTGTGCCACGACGGCATTGCTCTCACGTACGGCCAATCTCATCGGCCCAAACCACGAATTCCGAGAATCTGTTGTAGGTCACCCGAATTCCCAACGTGCTCAGTGATACCGTGACATCGTTGCGCATGCCCTCGACCTCTCCATGCAGTCTTGGGCCGTTAAATTATGGAGGCACACGGACGAGGTTTCTTGCATTCATTGATTTCTGATCCTCTGTCTCTGAGCTGTCGCGCAAGCCGCCTCAGACGGTTGCAATCGGTTCGTCGTCCATGCAACTGCTGCAGCTGCCCACGTCCTACTTGTCGTCCTGACCTTCAGCCCAACCTAACAACATTCTAAACAGAGCTGCATGTCGGCTTGGCCAGCTTGTACATCAGACAACCTCTATCATGACTCACGACGAGCCATTGGAGTCGGATTCCGACACGATGGACACCTCCGAGGGGCAGACTGTCCAGGTTGCTGAATTTGTGGAAGATCACTGTCCACAGCCGGCTACGGGCGACCAGTCACCCAAGACAGTGGAACCCCGTGCGGCTTTTGAGCGCCATGTCTGGGGAAGGGCAAGCTCGAGCGATCAGCCTCCTCCAAGTATATCATACCTTGGGGATGTCAAGAAGCCCCATAGTACGACGGCAAGCAGCGCCTTCTACCGCGCCACTCATGATACAGTGGAAGCACCTTCACGGCATTTCCACCTACACCAACGAAGGCAGCGCATCCTGTTCTACCACAAATATGACCCTCATTACGGGTTCACCAATTTCTCTCCGCATCCCGTGCTGTACAAAAACAAGCGGTATCCGACAGCCGAGCATCTCTTTCAATCATTCAAGGTGCGCCCCTCGTCAGTCTCCAGCGTGTTGATTCATTGATTGCAATTGCCCGTCCTCAGTTCCAGGAGCATCGCCCGAACCTCGCGGAGCACATCAGGACCTGCTCGGACTGGCCCAGCGTCGCATTCTCAGAGGCACAGCGCTTTCAGGCAGAGGTCCGACCGGACTGGAAACAGGTCAACGTCGACAAGGTACGCTTCTTCGTCTTGCGTCGTCCAGCGGCTGACAGTGCCCGCAGATGGACGAGACGCTGCGTTGCAAGTTTGTACAACATGCCAATCTGCGGCGGGAGCTCCTCGCCACTGGCGACGCGGAGCTGGTGGAGGTGCGCTATGCTAGATCCATGCGCGGTGTTGTCTCTTGTTCACACTTGTGGTCTCCTAGGATTCGGCGAAGGATGTTTTCTGGGGCATCGGCGCCGACGGATCAGGAAGAAACGAGCTCGGAAAGGCGCTAGAGAGGTTGCGGGAGAAGTTGCGCAAGACGTGAGACTGATTGGAGCGTTCCGGGCCCGTATGCTTCACGCGTGTATATCTATCTAGCTTCCTCGTTGTCTGTGCTAATATGGTTTACTTCCCCCACGTGTTGTGCGTGCAGCGTGCAGCGGGCGAAGCTTACTGTCAGGTGAGGGCTAAGGCTAGTGCCCCGCGAGGCTTCGGACGCGTCCAGTGTGTGGTCTATAAAGCAGGTTCCGTAGCTTGTTCAAGGAGCACTCCTGACCTCCGCATCTCATTTGCTGGGGTGCCGTTGTATCTCCAAGATGTCCACTTCAGTTTCAAACTTTTCCTTGTGCGACGTGAGCCATCTACCATATCTGTGTCGAGTCTTGCTGTAATTATGTTCACTTCTCGTCTTCAGTTCTGTCACCAAAAGCCCAAGCATCCCGGGCACCCGTATTGCGGGAAGTATTGTGCTGTACACGCTGCAGCAACACTCTGTGCAGTATGTATACTTCCCATCCTTAGTTTCCCGGCTAATCTCCCCTCAGCATTGTCACAAGAAGCCCAAGTTTGGAAACTTCGATTACTGCGGGAAGACCTGCGCACAGGCGGCGACACCATACCGAAGCCGCCATACCGTTGCCAGTGCCGTGGTCCATCCTATAGCCTCAGTAGTCCTGAATGGTCCACACCTCACAGGACATTCATCAATCACCCCTTCGAGCAGCGTAATCCGACCCATCGCCTCGTTGGTCATAAACATGCCCCACATATCTCATGATACTTAGGTGTGAGGAGGACCGAGTTTCACTAATATGTACTGTTTTCGGAGCTGCCTACACAAATAATCCCAGAACCCAACCTTTGGCCGCCGGTGTGTACAAACTTTTAGAACGCACGGCGTCTCCAGACCATCTCGAAAATCGGACATGCAATGCACAACCCTTCCTTGATACTCGGCCTAACCGTACATCACCAGAAAAGACGGTCGAATGGCGTCGTTATTGTACACGACGCACTCGTCGTAGTTCAGCGCGACACCTGTCTCGGCAAGTATCTACGTTGCATCGAAGCTCAGGGAATGCGAGTAGCAATCACCGATCCACACTCACCGAGTCGTAGCCTGCCGGAGGCGCCGTGAGCGAAGGTTGGTCGACGGTCACCTTGTAACCCTTGCCAACGACCACCTTGTTCAACAGTAAAGCATTTAGTGAGGCATTCATGTTGGAGTTGGCAGAATAGTCATTGGATCTATAGATGAATCTAGGCGTCAAGAATCGGGTTGAAGGGCAACGGCAAGCGCACTTGGAAGACGTTGGGACACGTAGATACCATTTCCGAATCTGTTCTTTTTGTTGAGCATCGGCCAGTACAAGAAATCGTAACATCCACACCTTCCGTATGGGAACCTCGTTCTCCCTTCGCAATATCAAAGGAGGTCTGAATGATAGAGCACAAGAACAACTTTCAGAGGCGCAGAACTTCGTATTGCCTCGTTCGCCTATGGTGCATCGGCGCGTCGTTCCATGCCATCTGCGGCTCTCGTTTCCTGCAGATTTTCCTTCAGCGACAAATTTGCCTCTGAGTTCCACAGATTGTCTATGCACAATACTTGTCTCTCGCGCTTCGCAGTTGAGGCACGACGAAGACTTACTTGTATATGTCGTACGGTCACCGACTTCTTCTGCGAGACGATTTTGTAGACGTGCTTCACGGCGGGCAGGAAGTATTATGCCGCCACGACTTCGTGAACTGGTCCGCAACTGCACGGTAAATGGCGCGTGAGAACAGCAGATATTCTGATTGAGTAGTGCTGAGTCTGACCCCCAAGGAATGTCTCGTGGTCGACTGGTACTTCGAGCAGTGTCACGGCAATGTTCTGCGCCGCATCGGCACACGCCTTTCCGCAGAAATGACTTTGACCTTGTTTGCGGGCTGCGCGGCACTTTAGACATACAACCCTGCCGAGGCTATGCTGTCATTAGTCATCTGGTGGACAACAGCATGGAAAGCGATTCACTCCCTGTGTATTATACCACAATACTTGCTATCACCCCACCGAGACCTCTGGCATCCGGGTATCTGGCATGTATCTGCAGAAATATGCCTTAGTCGAACCCTTCCGGGCGGACTTACTCCAGGAATCCGAATCCTCACTGGAATAAGGGTCATTTGGCACTCTGGGATTAGTACCCTGCATTGCCATGGCTGCACACATTTTCCCGCAGAACTGATGGACATATGGTCCCTCGACGTAGCGCGGCTTGCTTTTGCAGACCTGTACACCACGCGCTTAGTTGCACCCACCATGATCCACAAAAATTGAGGATCACGGTGCAGAGGTTTGCGCCTCTCGGCGCTGTGGGCCCGCGCGCGGCGCCCCCTTGTGCTTTGGCCGTCGCGGCGCAGGTCTTCCCACAGTACGGGTGGAACTTGTTTGTACTGTTGTCGAAGAACTTCGGTTTCAGATGACAAGTCTGGGGAAAAGTGTTCGTCAAGATTAGGCCTCCAATGTGCAAACTTGCAATTGGAGTGAGGTACTTCGCAGAGATTATATTCGCTTGCGGACATCGTACACTGCTCAAACGGATTTACAGGTCAGAACGCTAGGGATGATGAAGGTGGTTGTGGGATATCCCATGGGCCCTGGGAAGGATGAGACTGTTCCAGCGCCAGGACGGCTTTATGCTGTAGCTAGGACTGATGGAGCGTGAACTGAGGATGCTGATGACTATACGCAGCACAAATCCGGAAAGATCCCTCTTACCATCGATGCAGAAGCGATACAATGACAGACTTCTTGAATTCACTTGCAACGCGCAGGGGGCGTGGCCTCGGTGATAATACTCGATACGAGAGCCTGATTCGGAGGCGGAGGCGAACACCTGGCCTCCGTACGTATACGGCCGTGCGCGGGATAGAAATTCGAGCGAAATTTGATCATTATATGGTCCATTGATCAACTGAGGCCTAGGCTGCTCTAATAAGCAACGGTAATCGCTTATGTCGCTGTTGTGCTCACCTGCTATTTTGTTTCTCTTCGTAACTTTTAACTGCGGAACGTGCTGTCTTGCACGACTACTGCATGTGCATCAGCCAATTCATAGTTCTGATCTGCGGTTGTGAGGATTCAGCCGAACACCGAGAAAAGCACTAGTCCGGCCTTGCCGCGCTCGTTGACACGCCTGTCGACGACCGTACAGTTACGGTCGATGGCTTGAACGTTAATATTCGTCCATAGCCAGCCTGAGAGTCGGACCTTGATCAATCGTGGACCACGTTTGCCAGACTTGATTGAAGATTGAGACTCAGATTACCGTGGCAGGCCTCATATTGAGTCGGAGATTGGTATTGGCGCTCGCGGCGCTTAGTTGATCGAGATAGAATATTGCGCCATGATCGTCACGGTGTTGACAGGAGGCCTGTGGCCAGAGGCTTTCGTATGCGCACAGTGAGGATATGAACCAAACATTGCGCGTTCTTGCAGTACGTGACACACCAGATGCATCCAAGATAAATTTCTCACCGTATCACCACTCAGAAACGTTTGCGATGTTCCAAAGTGTTCAATGTTAGACACATCCTACAGTAAATTCTGGCCACAACAACGACTCGAACGTACGATACAACATTGAAGTTTTTTTTTTCGACGTCACGTCTCGTGAATCGGACTGCCATCATTTAGTGGCAAATTGGTGCCGTCTGTATCGATGTATTACGCTTCTTACACGCGCATGGGTTCTATTCACCACGTTGTCGCCGAGACGTGACTGAAGATGGTTATTTCAAGGGAACTTCAAGATAGCGCCCTGAGTCGAGGTTGCAGCGTGGTGTCCACGAGGCTTGGGGTGTCTGCTCAGCAATGTACTAAATCAAACTTATGGACAGTCTCCACAGTGTATCCCCCCATATCAACTTGGATTGCTGTACCTTGGTCATTGAGAATGTCTGCTACAGTTACTACAGGCTCCCTGTGCGATGTAAGCCGTCTTCTCCTCTGCCATTATACCCGAGCCTGATCTATTGTCCGAGTCGCCAGAATTGCCATTTGAAGCCCAAGTTCGGCGGACACCAGTACTGTGGAAGAACGTGCGCGGCTCAAGCGTCTGCATCCCAAGGCGCCCAGGCGCAAACCGGTCAGAAAGCGCAGCCACCCGCAACGCTCTGCATCGTACGCATCCTTCCCGCTTTCTTTTTTAATGCTGACCATCTCTTAGCAATGCCACCAAAGGCCTAAATTCGGGTATCATGACTACTGCGGGAAAGCCTGTGCGCAGACGGCAAGCATGAACAAGGGCGCGGGCAGAAGTGCCACGCAGAGCCAGAGACCACAACAAACTCCTAGTTCTACGCAAACCGCACGTGAGTACCACTGCGATCTCCTGGAAAAGCGCTATCCAACGCTCGATATATATTGCCAGCTCAATCGCAACAACATCCTCCACATGGAGCGGCTCCGCAACATCAAGGCCGTGGAGCTGCCTCAACTGGTGTGAATCAGGACCCACCGCCTGGTAGCGCTCCCCCCGCCGCCGTACCCAAGAACGTGAACGTGAAAACTGTGCCCGGCCAGGCCGCTCCTGCTGGGCCTCCCGCTGGTGCACCGGTTCACGCACCTCAACCCCCGCAGATCTGTGCTCTCCCTGGATGCGCCGAGCTCGCGTATAGAGACGCGAGCGGGACGTCGTCGGGCGAATATTGCTCGCGGCGACACCGCGAGTACGTCCTCTTTGTTTGTCTTGGGTGTTGTGCAGGTGCTGATACAGCATAGTGAGGCGGCGAGGACCCGTATTGAAATGTGTATCATGTGTGGCAAGCTTCCGCAGGGTCGTGCTGACCGATTCTGTGGGAAGACCTGCAGGGATAAGGCCCTGCGGAAGTGAAATTATGCCTAGCTGATTATTGTGGCTGCGCGGTACCGAGACATAGCATGTCGAGTAGAGAATTGTGCTCGCGATAGGTTCAAATCGGTGCATGTACAGTATATTACACAATGTATCACGAGTTTCATTGGTGAGAGGACGCAGATTGAGGTGGAGTGATAGTAATGACAACGACGTATACATTGATTAAAAGATTTGCAACGACACGGTGTCGCGAATGATGTGACCTTAAACACTAGTCCAGCGAATTACGTGGAGCCCGAAATAATAGAGGAGAAATCGTACAGCAAAATAAACATCGAGTAACGGATACGAGTACAAATCGAAGCAATAGATATACGAACAAATATTATTTGGTAAGTTAGTCGTCAAGTCGTCAGAGGTCATGACGTTAGCGGACGCAGAATAATTCGCCCAGTGCATCATAACAACCTCCTGACATATTGCGAATTAGCATTACCTCTGACGTGAGCGATAAACAACTGACTATGACGGCGAGGAGGGTCCGGCGACCGCATACGCCGCAGGGTGGACGGGTTACTGGTCCACAACGGGCGTGGAGAGCTAATATACCCGTACCTGGGCTGAGCGGCGAGAACATGCCTGAAAAGACTATCAAAATTGTCGGTCGCGTAAGGGTAGATAGAGCGTACTGATCCGCCGGATCCAGATTGTGAATGTGAAGATGAGAGGCGAGTGCTGTCAGATCCGGGAGGACGTCCCCACAGCCAGGCACTTGGCAAGGAACATTCCTCTCGCCACTGCCGGACTGAGCCATCATGAGATACGCCTGCGGCCCCTGCAAGCGATATGATCAGGCAGCCGGGATGCAAAACATTGGGCACCACCTACGTGAATCTCCATCGCGTCAGCACGAGATTGCCTGAAGCGCACTCTAGCTCCCATAGTATCCTCTATGCGAACGGCCTCGACGCTGACAGGTGAGGGGGAATCTGCAGACACACGTCCGGCATGGTCGACGTGCGAGCTAGGGCCGGCTGCGTTTCCTCGCCGAGCCTCGCGCTCCGCCTCCACCGCCCAGTACCGCGCAGCAACCTGCTGCGCGGCGGTAAGAGGCTGCTGGGGCACACCATTGGTTCTTGTACGCTGCCCAGGCAATCTGAGGGCTGGGATTCGCGGAGGATGGCGAAACAAAAATTGGTAACCGCGTCCTCCGAATCTGATGACCTAGCGGCAGACTGTGTGCGAGGCATACCCCAGGGGAACCCAGCCCACCGTCTCTGCTCTGGAGTGGCTCGCGGACGATCCTCGGGTCGGCCCGCAGTCGGAAGACGTCCCATCGCGAGCCCAATGCAATGTTCAGTGGCGGATTGTATAGCAGTCATGAGGAGTGGAGCGGAGGATACTCAAAACGCGCCCATTGAAGAGTCTTTAAGTACCTTTCGAGAGACACTTGGACCTGCCGCTACGCTTGGACCGTCCGAGTCGTAGCTTGAGCACTGTCAGGGTGAGCCACTCAAGGACGAAGTTCCATTGTGACTGGCTCACACATGGAAGTG